>CAAKHD010008454.1:12647-42931 GCA_901007705.1 Fistularia tabacaria
ACCCCCACAAAGAGAACCCCTGCCGGAATCGAAGCAGGGGCCCTCGTACTGCAAGGCCAAAAAGCAAACCACTGTGTCACCGTGCCGCCCCAAAACCTTTTTCTTAAAAAAAAAAAAAAAAAAAAAAAATGCGACTCAGTATTTTACTGTTCCAGTTAACCCCTAGATTGGAACAGTTAAATTGTTTAAAAAAAAAACTTTTGAGGCAATTATGTTCCATTTTACTTGCTGATCATGAAACAATGAAGCTCTGTCATTGTCCTCATCTGTGGGTTTTAAAATCTTATGGCCTGGTTAGTTGAGATTTGATGTGGCTCCATGATGGAACCCAGATGGCCAAAGTTCTGAAAGGGTGGCCTTCATGACATTACTGCAACTGGCGCATGACAAAACACCAGCAAACCAGTCATGACCCACGAAATAATCTCCGACAGACGAGGACAAGGGCCATCGTGGCTTGCACTCCCACCCGATGCCCTTTAACTTGTTTTCTGCCATCACTCGAGGTGAGCTTGGCTTTTACAGAGGTGTCAAATGTGTATAGCTTGTTTTGCCTGGAGGAAAAGTTGCGTCCTGTCATGTGATGACAAGTAATTGGCAGGGGAGGAAAAATTAAATGCATTTCCCTAAATTTCTCCTTCCTACTTTCTCATGCTGTCAATTAGTCTCAATCAGTCCTGACATGTTTTGTTTAGATTTGTTATGGCAATTGGTGTCTGTGTGCCATGTACCGTAAAGCCTTGCATTTGATGAGGGTGTCCTGTTTATGATCACAACTGCAGGGTATATGGTGACAAAAAAACACAGAAACGCTTTTTGGTATCAGATCATGTTAGTCCCTTGCCTCTCCAAATCTAATCTCACACATCGGATATTTGATTTGTAGATACATAATAGAGCTGCAGAAATGAGACCAAGAAAATTATCCCTTCAAATAAACAGACTTGATTGGCCATCCACGACTCTCATCTTGGTTATATTTGTGAGGTGAAAATATGAGGTGAAGTGGGACTTATCAGTAAAGTAAGTCTGCTGCGATATATTATTAACAGTTGCCTGTGCAGGGTTGCCTGGCTAAAAAGAACTTAAGTGATGTGGGAGCAATACTGTCAATCTTGGCCTTCCTCTGAGAGTCAATTAGGAGATAAACAGGGCTACATGTCTTTGGACGTGGCGAGAAAGCTGATAGGTTGTCCCATGGATGTCCTGAGGCAAGGTAAACTAGCAGTACATCTTTGCCGTCAGGGATGGTGGAAGAAAGAACAACATGTGACTGAGAACAGGCCATAGGCCAGGTGTGTTTTTATGCAAGCTTGCATGTTAATTTGTAACACTGTACCAGATGTTTGTTTTGTTTTTTTCCCCAGCTGTGTGTAATTAGTTTAAAAATCTAAATGCATTTGGGAGGAAATCATTAGTTTTCCCCAATCACGATGATAACTGAGAGAATTGATCAGTTATTGCTGAAATGAGAATCAGAATGACACCAACCTACAACAATAACAAAGCATGGGGAATTCTGAAACTGTGCCAAAACAATACAAATCGTCTCTAACCATTGTGTCCTAATAAGAGTGGAAAGATTCGGGATAGAAAAAATGGTCCGTACTTGATGTTTACAGGTAACAAAACCTCTGTTAGCCTGAAGAGATTTTTGTCCGCCACAAAAACTTATACTCAAGTCTTCTGTACTGAAATACAATAGAACACTGATTACAATACCAATGAGCTTTGCTTTTGTGATCATGTGCAATATACATCTCCACAGGTAAGTTGAAAAGCACATTGTTATTGTGTGCAACAAGGTAGTCCACAGAGGATGGCTTGCAGTGAGGCTATAGGAGGGATCCTTATTGATAACTGTATGAAGGACCACCAAAAGAGAGAGAGAGACATTTTAAATCCCCCTTAAATTTTTTAAGCTGTAAATTGAAATGATCAGACTGTACTGGGATTAGACATTCATCCTTGAGACAAAATTGACATTTCTTTCCAAATATTTCAAAATCCTCATTCCATGGTTTGAAATGGGTCAACGCTTTAGCTCGGCTACATTTTTTTTTTTAGTTGAGTGAATGAGGAGAATTCAGAAGTAGGGTTTACAAAATTGTCTGTTCTGCAACTTGTATGTGAAAAGGGGTGTAAATATCCTATTACTGACTCTGAAGTGAACTGTCTCCTCTAATCAGTAGTGGACTATTAACTTCTCATTGTCTCAGGCTATTTCACTAAAAATGCTCTTGGAAGTTGAAATGCATGTAAACTATCTATTTTTGGACTTGTGATTTATATAAATAATAAACATTAAACATGACAGTTGTCAAAGAGGAACCCAAAATATTTTCTCTCATGTCATCTTTCCCCTCTTTCAGTTATTCAGAACTAAATTATGTTGAGGCAGTATTTAGGCCGAAAACTCAAGCACAGCTGACTGTACCAGAGTTGTTGTTTTTTTTCTCTGAGCAAAGTGTCATGAAATTTGGGAAAACATTGCTCCAAGTGCATAACTTGATAGACCTCTTAGCCAAGCTTGGATAACATAGACTAAAAAGAAAAAGCTGTTACTGCACATACAAAGAGAAAACCGGGGATTAAAAAAATTAGATGAGAAAGTCAATGCTGGAATCGGCACTCACTTTGTTGCAGTGAAGGGAATGGTCATGAGTTCAAGAGGACAAAACACTGGCATGCATGTTTAATCAACCGAGTAAGTTTTGCTACGTTACTTTACAAAGGGATGTATTTAATAACTGATACAACAGAAAAATAAAAAGCCCTGAGCTGCTTAAAGTCAAAGTAATTGAAAATAGATGGATAAGTAAGATGTTTATTTTTCTTCCTTGGATCTAATGCTCTTTGAACAACTTTGGATCGTCTTTGGATACATTTGCAAAGTGTTGATTTTCATAATAAAATTGTTTTATTTTTTTAAGTTGGGAATGAAGGCAGTCTAGCAACAGAACGAAGCTGTACATGATTATACACTTGATGAAATTATAGTGATTGTGCCACCTATCTCCTCACTGTGCTGTGGTGTGCTCATTGAACAGTGTCGGACCTATTATCTGCTGGTTTCTGTAAGAGTGTCATTTTATTTCAGCCAGTTTAGTCATATTAAGGTGAAAGAGTTGTCTTGTTGCGTATATGTAGCGTGAAATGCGAGTGGCAGACGAGTGACACCGTCAGCTCATTTTCTTCACCTTGTGTTCTGGTCACAGAGCCTAAGAACTGGATGGCTGGACAGGAAGGGGCTATGAGGGTCATTGTGTGTGTATATCGAGAGATGCGTTGAGTGAATAACCTTCCCCGGTAACAGCTGTCAGATCCACCGGAGCAGAGCAGAGGACATAAGAGCAGGCCCAACCAGGCCCAACCCAGACACAAGACTGATAGGGGTGGATTGCAAAGGGGTGGGAGAGGGCTGTGCTGTCTGTCAGTTTCAAATGCTAGGCTCAAGGGTTTTGATGGGTGGCCACACCGAGCTTTTTGACGGGGGTCTCAGCACCCAGGCAGCTTATTGTTTAACACATTGCTCATCTCTTTTATTCCTCCCAATACTGATTCCATGCACAACAGTGCAGAGCACACAGCCATCGCAGTAGCCTGGGACGCTGCCTTTGTCAATGTGTCAGTCGCCAACTCAGCATCTCAGCATGCTTCACCACTGGGCATGACAGGGGATGCAGACCCCATGAAGGGGGATTAGTATTGCACCTATTGTCTGAGGGCATAGTGGTGCTGGATTTGGCTACATGCCTATTCAACCACTGTATTTATATTCTTTGGAACTTGACAGGGACGCTCAGTGGCCCCACATTTGTTACGCTGCAGTATCAAAATGTGTTAATGTCATGTCCTCAGCTAAGGCCTGTTTTATCTCAGTTGACATGACTAGGAAAGGTGCGATGGGTGATTCTGTTTGTGCTGTCTACAGCCTGACCTACAGGTTAAGGTGTTTTTAATAAGTTAGACAGAAGCTTGTTCTAGGATGTAACTTCCTGTTGATTCTGCGAATGCTGAAAGGGGATATGACCCAGACTTAATTTGGTATTCATAACATAGAGTCCGGTGAAAGTAATTTTGTTTAGTTTGTGTTTGTTTTGTTTGCTTGTTTGTTCCTTATTTTACATGTGATATTTCTGAATTCTAATTAAAGTTAATACAAACCATAGGTCACCGGTAAAATGTGAGTTTATGTGACAAGAACATTTTTTGAATTAGTACAGAAAAATGTCATTTGTGACTGGTCCTCTGACAAAAAGTGGTCCCAACTGGTGTGTACCTTAACAGAGGCCATAAACCTTTGCAAGATCCCACTGTCTTATTTCTGTGTTGAGAGAGCAATTGAGGTGATAAAGTGCGATGGAAATTTGTGATGGATGTCTCCTTGGTCTCTCATAAAAGAGAGGCAGTCGATTTCTTTTTCTTCATATCAAGGCAGCAGCACAAGAAGATAGAGATGTGGATGGATGTCCACTGGTATTTTTTTTTTTTTTCTAACTTGAGCGTTTCCCAGATTTTTGGCATTTTGACTTCAGCCATATTAATCTTGTATCTTAAAGAGCAATAGCTCAAAGTGTATCCATGTGACAAATGCACATGACATGGCTACATAAACATCCACTTGTATAAACAAACTACATGATGATTCTGTACCATCAGACAGTAAACAAAACGTCATTGGGCTTCATCCAGGGCTATAACTGAATTGCAGACATATGTCCTGCTGTATACTGTCCTGCTTACATTACAGTTTTTCTGTGTTTTTCTTTCCTGATAGCTCTCCTGAAACATTATTTTCCATAACCGTTCACAATATATTGAAATATAGAGACAAAAAAATCTTGTGAAACAAACAGGGCTCTCTTGCAGAGAACCAGTTCTTGAAAAAGAGAAGCCCAATGCCTCTAAGAAGGCCCCTTTTATGGAAATATTTATATTTTCAGACATTATTGGCACAGTTGCCTTGTAACTGCTTCTCATTCTAAGAGTTTGCGCTTGAAGAATCTTCTTTTCCTTCTCCCTTATCCCACAGCCTGTTGTGGTGGTGTCACTGAAAGGTAGAAATTTTAGTTGCGGTTAGATCACAGGCCGTGGAGGTTTTACTGGTCTTGATCCCTGTCAAGCACCCATAATGAGGAGGTTCTGCTCTTTCTATCAGCTGGGAGCAATGGCCACTGTAAAGGCCTTGATTGCAGTTTCTGCAGAATGCTCCTCCTCATGCAGTATGACTCTTGAACTCCTTCAATCATCTGTCTGGCTCATATACAACCTGCCCCCCCTCTGCCCCCCCAACAACAAAAAAAAGATTTCTCACATGCAAATAAGTTGTTCATGTCTTATTCCTTAAATATTCCACGTTAACCTATTTAAAGAAACAGAAAATTTCAAAGCAACAGCAAAACTGTCGCTTCCTTTCTTCCTGAAAAATATCTAACAGTTTTCTTCATGAGAAACAAGAAACATGGAAACATAAAGTGAATATTGGTCAAAATGGTTTATTCTTGGACTGTTCATTTTTCATTTTTGTCTTACATTCAGAGCCACTGAAATCACACATTTTATTTTATTTTTTTTACTTCAATACAAAGAGTACCAAAATATTGTGATTAGGCATTATAAGGACGCATTGACAAGCTCCCCGAATGTAAACATCCATCCATCCACATTTAAATTAAATTTTTTATCTTTTAAAATTCATCACCATGTTCAGGATGGGAAAATCAGTTATGGGTGTGCCATTTGTCTCTTGAGTGGATAAAGTAAGGAAAGAGAAAGGGGCCACACAAGCGAGACTTCAAAATCCTAACAGAGCGTGGGAGGTGACCAGACGACACAAAAATCTGAGAGAGGTGTCAAATTCTGTGTAGTTCTCTTCCAGTTTACTGACTCACCATATTCATTTACAATCAGCTCCATAATTAAGGAGAACCAACCCAGAAATTATCAATCAGCTAATTACTGGGATGCTGCAAAATAAATCCAGCTCCTGATTGAAGCACACTGGCTGGTTTAATGGGATGCTGCTGTCATCCAAATGAAACCAGAAGGATTTGTAAATTGATCAACAAAAAACAATTGCCTTTTGTCAAACAGAGAGACACTACAGGGTGTAACATAGACCAAACATCTTTTTTTCTGTCTTTTTAAATTGAGATTTTTGCCAAACAATAGTAAGCTTTACTTTAATGTTGCTTGCTATTTAGCTTTGTAAAATACATTTTTTTTGTGTCATAAAAACTGAAATTCAGCTTGAAGTCAAAGTGTTGCACAAGTGGCTTGATGCATCATGGGATTTTGAGCATTGTTTTCAGCCACGTAGCCAGTGGTACAATAATTATTTCATGTTATGTGTAAAGGCATATCCCAAAGAGATGCACTATTCAGTGTGTTCTCTCTGCAGAAATTGTGTGATGGGGCTGCATTTATGGTTACAAAAAAACAAAGAGAAGTTGAAAAAGTCTGTAGATATTTCATTCAATTAGGTTGGAAAAAGAACGTGCTAAAAATAAACAGCACGCATGCAGACACACTCATGGACCAACAGTTATGTGGGTCGGAAGTAAAATGACCAATAAATTGTTTGACTTGGAATCTGTATTTCCTATCAATATACTGTTTTTTGTGTGGCCATTTGAGCATTAGAGCATCAAAATACATAATATTGATATTGTCAGCAATCAACAACATTTCTCCAAAGTAAATGCTTTCCAAACACACTTTAAGTGAATATCCTGTATTCTCAACTGTTTATTGACCTATTTTTTTTACCTTTCATTTCTAAAATAATCAGAATGTCCTTTTTGAAAAAAAAATTAGAAAGGGATCTCAGCTGTCAAAACGTTGGACAGACCTGTAAATAAATGGCTGTATAATGAAACATATGATATATTCACTCTTATTGTCTCTTAGGTAATACATTTATATGAAAGTCAATCCCTATATGTGGCCTTAACCAATGATAAGACATGATTCTGTACTCGGATCTGCTTCGGAATATGTTTTTTTTTTTTTTTAGTCTTTTTTTTTTTTTTTAATTTATTTTTTTTTACCGCTTCTTTCGTCATGGATTGTAATTGATTTCATCACGAATTCAGTCAGCGTAATGAAAATTGCACAGTGCCTTCAATCTGCTGCTGCTTCGGACTTTTCGAAATTAACCCACAGCTACAGGCTGGATGTTTTTGAGAACTGCATCCAAACAAGGACGTAGTCAGAGCAAGGTCCTCTGCTGGTGGCAGGCAGGGGGAAGATTGGAATGTGACTCGAGAGGCCAAATCTTGGAATCTGAGCCCAGGGTTTTTGGCAAGCAGCAGAGTGTGAAATTTACCGAATTTTTTATGTGGGCAGCACAGCTGCTTCTGTGCTTGTACTACAGCATTGTCAGACACTAGCTCAAGCATGATGTTTTGCCAGCTGTTTTCCAAAATATCACCATGTAGGTAAGATAGAAGTGTTCATAATTGACAACGATGCCTACGTCTATGATCATCCAAACTATTTTTGGCTTATTTATTACCATAAGTATAATTATAAATTGATGTCTTTGTTTGTTTGTTTTTTTTTATTTAAGTCTCTTCATTCTGTAGTCTATTGTAAACATTGTTAAAAATAAATACTTTGAATCAAACAAAATACATATACACTTCAATTAATATTTATAATTTCTTTTTAACTGCACAGTTTGTCAGAACCCAAGGCCAACCACGCATTTTAGAGTGGTGAAGATACCGTAACATGGCTAATTTCAGCAGGAAATTACAGTCAGAATCATTTAGTTTTGTTTTATTCCTGCAAACGAAAACAATCAGAAAACCTCTAATAGGGTCCATGTACACTGGTCTCATCCTTGGCACCAGCTACCTCCCCGTCTATTTCAATGACTGTCTATGCATCTGCCAGGATTTTGCTGTTAAAGATGCCATCTTATTTTGACAGCCCGCCACTTGCAGCAGTCAGTTGGGCAGCAGGTCACAAACACTTACATACCCTTGAGGACACTCACTCTTGCTCTCTTTCTCTAAAACTCCCACATGCACACACACTGGGACGGCTGAGAAACATGCCTGGTTACCAGTTGTTAAAATATAGGAATCTCCTCAGGTGCGTTTTCATTTGCAAGTCCATGAGGTTGAAGAATATTGTGGGTCTGCATCCTCACTCTCTTTCTTTTTTTATTCCGCACTTTCTTTTTATTCCTTTCTTGCCAGGTTTGTTTGCTCATTTCACTTTCTTTTTTTTTTCCATTGCTCTGCTGTTTGTTTATGTTTGACTACGCTCTGATGAAGATAGTGAAAGTAAAAACAGAGGGGGAAAAGGCAAAAAAAACTTTGGTCAGTTTTAGTAATAGCGTCCGTCTTCCTCCTGCACTCATTATTTGCACGTTGATTACAATCTAGAGCAGCTCCGGTTGTCCTAATTTGGATGGCTAAGTCTGAAATTGTGCTGTGCTGAGTGATGGTTGAATTGAAGTTGTTAAGAGAGGAGAGCTGTGGGGTAGTGGGTATGTGTGAATGTGTGATGTGGGGGGTGCAATGGAAAGAAAAAGCAGTTTGTTTTACGAATGAATTAAATACATATGCAACATAAGGGCAATAATGTACTTACTGAGGTGATGCTGGGATCATGATATACAGTATTCACGTAAATATCAAAGTTATCGGTTAAAGAGAAGCTCTAATCAATGAGGCTTATGTCATGTCTTCCTCTGGCACACTTTGATGCCATCTTGGAGGCCTTTCTGTATGCTTGCATTAAAATGTTTCAGAGTGTCACAATTTTGTTGAGTGGATAGAAGAGTGAGTTTCTGGCTAGCGACTGGGTACCATGGGGGGGGAAATGAGTGTGGAGCATGCTGCCCCAGGGCCAAACACCACTAGACAATAAGCATTGCTGAGGCCAAGTCCCAACATTGCACTAATCACAACCCCCTGCACATTCCATCTGTTCTCTATCAGCAGCAGCACCACTCCACTGCTTTAGCTCCAACGTCCCCTGTCCTCTTCCCTTCCTCACCTACTGTAGCTATACTCTTCCCTCACAAAACTCCCTCCTGATATTTCTGATATTTATCCAAGACATACACAATTTTTGAAATGTATTGTTTAGGACAAGAGGTTTGAACTAACCCAAGGAATTTGCATCAACAGTTAAATCCAGAAAACCCAGAAAGAACAAATCTTTACAAAGAGAAAAAAATTCTCCTTGACAGGTCTTTCTCATAAAACTTTCCCTTTTCCCTTTTAGCCACAAAATCTGGAAGAGATGGCAGCTGACAAATGTGATCTTTCTTATTTTGTCTGTAATCCCATCTGTAACCTGTCTGGATTGAAGCTGTTTTATAGAAAGTTACGCAGATTTTCACTGGCTGTAATGATCACATTAGAGTAACTAATTAAAAAAACAAAACAATATCATCGCTGCCCTAATGCTTCTCTGGGTGATGATGAGTGAGGGCAAAGATATTATTCCTTTGAACCCCTGTGGTGTTGGGGAAAGACAGCAGACATTGAGAGCAGCATGACGTTTTGTGTATTTTATCCTTTCTTTTTTTTTTTTTTTATTCCTCAGCCTCTGATTTACAGCAGTTGTAAGTACCACAGATATTTCTGTCTTCCAAATGAGGATAATTACAGCACTCCTAATGAACAAAAAAACTTCCTCCATTCTCTTCTTCTCCCTGCTTTTGTTGTTCACTTTCTTTTTTTCTCTCTTTTTTTAACTGGGCTTTCATCACATTGTGCAATATTTTCAGGTTTTTCTGGGAATTTACTAATTTTAATGTGATCTTAATATTATTCCTTATAAGTGGAATGGCTGATATGACCTTCGTTTTTTTTTTCCTCAAGAATTTATACTTGTTGTTATAAGCTTTACCTTAAAGGCATTTAGATCGTGGCACCTAAATATAAATGAAGAATAAGTGATAAATCTATTAAATGTGTCTGATGCCAAAAATATTTCCTACATACTCATTAATGCTACCATTCTGTCCATTTTATCCATTCCCCACATTTGTCATATACTTTAATAACACTGTCTTACTTTTGGGACTTTGTTTTCTGACATCAGTTCTTCAAAAAGAAACATGTGTTTATGTCGGTCAATTTTGACTGCATATATTTCTCTGAGATTCTCTAGACTTCTCTATCTTGTCCTGCTAGGCCGTCTGCATTCAGCACTCTCATTCACCCATTAACTATTTGTTTCTATTTCCTGTCAAGCTTGAATGCTTGACAGCCCATCCATATAATTAAAATACCCTTTAAGCAATTTGCCGCTGAGTTTCTAATATTTTCTAGCCTGGCTTTTACTCCTGATGCGCAGACATGGTATGACAGGGAGGGAATGTGGACTTGACAGCATCACACTCCTACTGTTCATTTAGAGGAGAAGATGGGTATATGTAGTCAGGACAATGATGAAGTGCTGGCCCAATTTATTCACACAGGTGTCAGTTATGCAAACAAATGTGTATAATGCCAGCAGGGTGGGGAGTTTTGGACCATTACAGCTTGTCTTCATAGTCAGAGCACAGTCATTAATCACTATACGTTTGATTAGAATGCAGCAAACCTCTTCTGTTTCCTGTGATGGAAGGACAGTGGAACACTGTGTTAGATCTTATTCTGCTAATTGGGTTAGTCTAGCTAATGGCCATTTAGATGGCTCACAACAGGCAGGGCATCTCACTGCAAATGTGATGATAGAAGCAGAAGATATCATGTATTTAAATTCTACTCAGGACAAAAAAGCTCTCAGTTTTTGATGGCAGTTGCTTTGGACTATGTGAAATTCTGCCTCACAGTTGTGTTCCACAGATAAAGATTTGCATGCCCATTGTCCAAACTTAACAAGTTATCTTGTTTAATGCTTTTTTATGTAATATTCCACCACAGATGTGTCCAAGACATACTCAGAGTGACAGTGTCTATAGTTTGTGTATGTTGATATGCAGCACGTTTTTTTAGAATTATAATTTTCCCCATCCGTAAAGCAGGTATGGCCTTGTGTTTCGTCATCAAAACGCACTATTGTCTTCTTCTAATACTGTCACTCGCTAGTCTGATTGTTTAGCTGACCACATTTTATGTTTGACTGCCAGCAAAGTTTCTGGATATGTTAATTTCCTTGCAAAGAAATGTTTGTCTCCACTCAGAGCAAACGGCCGCTAAGACGAGTACAGGCCAACTATTTCACACAGACTGACATAACAGGCTGCATGATATCACTTAGCCAAAATGGACTGACACTTCAAAATGGGACCGCTCTGCCCTGTGTTAGCAGACCTCCCTGGTAAGGAAAATAATTGACTCTCTAATGCATTCACAACATTTTCATTTTGTTTTTAGTCTGGCAGCGATGTTGTTTTTCTGGGTGTGTGGGTAAGATTAGTTGGCAGTGTCTGGTATATTTCATTTGTATGGAAAAATTGAATATGATCATGAATTTAAATCTCCCTAATTGGAGTTGGTAAGAGTATTGTACAATATCATGGTGTGCTTAAGAACTCATGTTCAGCTGAAACTTAAGTGGTGAAGATTACCCTAGTGACTCCCTCTGTCGAAATATACACAAATGATTTGTTGAAAATGTTAAACAATGCTTACTCCAGAGATGCAAGTCTGATGATCAAGTTGGCAGTGTTAAAAGTTGAATATGAATTGAATGAAAATATCACCATCATTTGTTTCTTATTCAGAACACATTTGAAAGTGTTATTTATTGTATAGTGTAGATTTTAATATTAAACATTCTGGCATCTGTCATAAAAAAATAAAGAAATAAAAATACAGTAGTCAAACCTTTTAGTTTAAATCCACAAATGAATGCAATTTGGGGAAAAAAAGACTTCATTAGAAAATAGAAACCAGTAGACACAGTAACTCTTTTGTTCCATGACCTTAGCACCTGTTGACCACTTACAATTTTCACATTATAAGTTTTCAATTATGTCGTGATGATTTTTGGGTTTAGTGTGGCTTTATGAAGTTGGCAACACATTTCTCATTGCCTTGTCATTTTATGTTTCTATTATGTATCAGATTAAAATGGCTTACATTGTGATTTAACGCCATCTAGAATTTTGGTAATTATTAGCAGGGAGTGCAGGGGATTAAATGCTACCAATAACAGCAAAAGAGAGGAGGCTGGCTATAGCAGCAGATTGTTTCCACAACTTGCCCGCAATTCAAAATAGTAACATGTTCTATGTTTTAAATCACATGTTTCATTACCTCTACAGCTCATGGTTATCTGTGTTGTTGATGTTTAATTTTCCTATTAAAGTGGCAGTGTTTATTTCTATGACTTAATATTATTTTTTGCATCCAACACTGGGCCTAGAGTCTAAATGTAAAGGATGTTCAGATTTTTATTTTATTTTAGAGGATATAGGTTCAAAATAAATTTGAATATACAGTATATTTCTGGTCTTTATTTCTACAAGATCTGTACTGATGCAGACCACCACAAAACAAAGAAATATAATGATCTGCCCATATCTTAAACCATCATTGTCCGTCTTTGTGCCTCAGGGGTACAGGAGGCCTGACAACATGCTATGTCACACAGCAAGAGCAGATGAATGATTCATATTTGATATGTTATTCAATAGCCTAATTTTCATACTGGATATGTAATATTCACACTGTTGTACTGAATAAAATTTGGAACCTATTAGAAACTTCTTCACACCCGCTTTGTGTAAAAAGCACTTCGGTGGCAATGTGTAGTTTTGTTCCAAAATGCGGGTAAATATTTTGGTTATGAAATATTCACACTGAACAATATATGAATTGAAAAACAAAAACCTAAATTAATATATTGTTCAGTGTGAATATATGAAAAAAAAACAACCCTTAATTAATCTCAATCAAATTAGACATGAAGTCCCTCTGCAAAACATGGGCCAGCAGCTTCACTTGTGTTTGGGCTAAGTGGACTGCTGGGTTTGTGGCACTTTTGTAGTAACTGTTGGATCTGGTGCAAAAAAAAATAGGATTTACATATACACACACACATAAATTGTGGATTTTTAGGGTTAGAAAATGTCTGAGCAGCAATCGTATCAGCTTGATTTCCTTAACACCCATTGTATTTCACATTGACTTTTAGTAATATCATGTATTTAGAGGAAATATTACAGCTGCTACAACTAAGAACCACTTGCAGAACTCAGTGGTCTTACCTGTTCACATTTGTTAGAGTATGTTCAGTTATTTGCTTTTAGTTACATTTGCTATTTTTTTAATTGATAATGAAAGAGTGAACAGAGGCATACAATTCTATCTCATATGTGACTGAGTATTGTACGCAGGTTGAGTTAGGCGTAATATGCTTGGTGTAAAAAAAAATAATCTGGAATACATGGTCTCTTTCCTAGATACTGTGTTTTGTTATCCATCTAATAACTTGAAAATATTTTTGAATTATTTCCTGAATCATCTTACAAATTACTGAAATGCATTTGGATGGAGGGGGATTTCCACTTTACGATGATCTTATAACTTGGTATTTTGTAACTATATAGTTATGGACATGAGTTTGAGGCTCTGAGCTGTAGATATGTACCATTTTTTTTGTTTTACAGGGCTTTCTTTCCTTTTTATGTTTGCAATTGTTACTGATGTTCCCTGTGTCTCTGGGGCTCACTTGTTATTCTTTTGTCACTGGTGACATTATTGGATGCATGAGTTGACTGATCGAAGCATCAGTGAAAATGAAATTTTACCCTAAGGATTGCGTTCACAGTAAAAGGCACCACTTCAAAATTGCCTGTAATACACTGAGGTTAGAGGACAGATTTTTTTAACACAATAATTTATATGTAATATATTTATCAAAGAAAATCAATTAAATAAAGAATTCTCTGAACAAAGGTTCTTCAATATTTATTTCTTTGAATAAGCTATAATGCATAAATTTGTAAGTAATAATTTGAAACAAAAATCCCTTTTTTCTGTATTTATAACTTGGGATTGGTTATATTTTGATACAATATAAAACAGGATTAACCCAAGGCTGAGTGATGTGAGTGATTGTTTTTCTCTATGTTGCCGACGAATATACTAAACTATACATAGATGCTGATAATTTACAAAGGGCTACTATACATTGTGTTTTGTTTTTTTAACATGTCTCCAAGGTCTGTGTCTATCTCGTGGTCAGGTTCAGACATAAATAACATATGGCCTATCAGCTTCAGGTCAGGCTTTGACCTGCATGGAGTTTTGGAAAGAAAAATGCAGCCTCATCTCTTATTTTTGTGTAAAGGTTTCCATCTCCTTTTTTTAGATGACCTGCACACCACAAATGCCCTAGGGTCTCAGGCACACACAAGCCTTGATCTGCTGCTCCTGAACACTTGAAAATGTATTCAATCCACCAAATACACATTTACACACTTATTCTCACATCAAAAGCACATCTGGTTTCCAGGAGGACTCATGAATGCAGACCTTTTAGCTGTCAGTACAAGCAGGCTACTGGTATTAATGACTGGGACATTCCTTTGCTCCCAGGATGCAAATGGTGAGTAGATGCAAAACAGGGCCAGTCATCGCTTCCAAGGGGTAACCCAATCTATTCCGCTATGTGTGTATTTGAATAAATGGAGGGGGTGGGTCCACATCCATCCATGAGGTCAGTATCACTTTGGCCTGTGTTTGCCAGGTCTGGCTTCCTCCCAAAAGTGCAGAGAGGTCACGGCAATTTCCCAAAGTCAGGAGTGGGTCAGGATCTCACTTCCCTTATGTATCAGTCACTTAAGAATTGAGGAGGGGAGTGAAAGGCACGGTGTTTGTAGAATTGGGGTCCTTAATCCCCAGAGTGTGAAGGCTTGAAGGGAAGTATGCAGTTGTTTAGCTTCACAAAATGTTCTGTTCGGAAAAATGTGAAAGCTAAGGTGTCTTAATTTTTCAGTTTATATCTTATAACTTGCCCACTCATAGCTGCATGAAGAGTCATTTCTTTTCTGCTTATTAGCACAGCCCTAACATGCTGTGCATTAAGATGTTCTTTAAAGCCTTAAACGCCACCTCAGCTAACACTGCAGCAGTAAGAGAAACTGAAATGCTTCACTTAGGAGCTGAAAGTGAAATGTTGCCCTGAAAAAGAATTACTAATGATCTCCATCCATGCGGAGGAAGGGATTATTTGAATGATTTTTTTTTTTCTTGACCCAAATTGCAGTATTTTCTCTGCATCAACTTTGCTCATTTCCTCTCTCCGTTTCTTTTAATACCCAATGAAAAGAGGCGGTCCGAAAGCCCAACCCCCTCTACCAAAATTCATAAATAAATAAGAATCAAATGAAAGACCTGTGGGAAATCATTGGAATACTGCAGCTCAACCCAAACCTGTCATGGGTGACTTAATCTAACAGATGTAGGACGAGTACGAACAATACTGTAAGCAGCTTAGACACTTTGCATGGCTCTTGATGAAGGCCAAAAAAATTGACATGTAAACCTGCAGATTGGAGTGAAAATAGACTTCTTCCATCAGTAAAAGTCGAAAGCAACACTTTGAGTGAGGTGATGATGAATTGCATGCTATTAGCTCGTCAAAGCAGATGAGTGAATGATTGCTTTTCTATATGGGGACCTGAACTTCAGGCAAAAGACAGTTGAAACCATATATTGATGCATTGACCACTACAGTGTAACCAAGCACACTAGTCAAAGCCCAGGGTCATGAGAGCTTTGAATATCCAAGGGAAGATGAGGGTACACTCTAAGTTTCCCCTGATGTATTCCTCTAACCTTAAATCGCAGTGCTTTCCATCAAAGCAGCAATCGTAAGGTATTTATGAATAACTATGACACAATGAATGTGTTTCAAGGGATAGTGATTCGGTTTACTGTCTCAAGAACCTGCTGTGCCTTTTTTAAATTATAACCCGTCAGAGACCTGTGGAATCTATTAGTCAGAATAAATCTTAATTAAAAAATAAACACAGAACTGCCGACTGTCTTTTAGGTCAACCAGCAGGAGATAACACTAGGGGGACAAAATGTCAGCGCTTTTGAAATTTTCATACAGCAGAAAACAATAAAGTATATTGGGAGAAATCTAAAGCATGATAGCCTTTTTTCTTCCTGCCTTCATCTATGGTGCAATGATGCATGATTAACTTGACATCTGAAATCACAAGTCAGCCACCTGGACTCAAGAGTAAACACACCGCCTGTGTTGTAATCGAGCTTTTGATAACAAAAACTATCACACTGTGCACCGCTAAGCAGTTACCACATGATTTTATGAGAGCCATGCTCATTTATGAATGCAATCAGTTGCAACCCAATACCCCATAGGATGTCAGTGTTAGCGCCCCTTTTTGTCCTATGATGATGGACTGTCTATTCAATGGTGTTATTGTTGCTCTAGTGGCTATCCAGGGAGTAATACATTGATAACAATATCAGCTAATAAAGATACGCTGTAAAAGAAAAGGTCACTCGCTTTTCTTGTCTATAGTGTATCTTTTCCACTGCCCCTAATACACTACAATACATGATTTCTCCTTTATTCTCCATCACTCTTGCTCTCTCTCTATAACAGCGCTCCTACTCTTCTGTGTCTTGCTCGCTTGGGGTGACAATGGGTGCACCTCGATGTGTAAGGAAGCTGGAATGTCATGTTTAAACTGGAGTTAGAGGTATGTTGACAGGCCAGACAGAGGGAACAGATGGCTGCGTGACATGTCCAAGGACATCTGGCATGCTGCTGTCGGAGCACTGGATTTGAAACCCAACACTTTTTTTTGCCAGTCTCCTTTTCCATTCTCTCCTCTTTAATTTGCTTCCTTCTTTATCCTTTATCTTTTCTTTCAACTCTGAATTTTTTGTCTTTATTACTCAAGACTTTGACTTGTTTTTTTCAATGCCTGCCTTTCTCCTCTAGATCTGCTTTGTCGGTGGCCTCTTTTTTTCATGTTTATCACTCCTCTTCATCGGACGCCGCAGAACTTCCCATACAGGTTGCTGCCTATCTTGTCTTGGCCCAACTACTCCCCGTCCTCACAAATTTAAATTTCTATTGTTGTCACTTCCTTCACACTTTTTCTCTGACACATGTTCAGTCACATCTGCCCCATATGCCCCAAATTTTCCAAACAACCTTTGTATCTTAAAGTCCTGCCCCAAACAGCACTGTCAGCAGGGATGTATAAAGAATCCAAATGACTTTTAATTACCTGAGCAGCTATGATGCCTGGCAGGTTGTGCAGCGGAAATCCCAACCAGACCTGAACATGTTGCAACACATGGTTCCTTTGTCTCCCAGCAAATTTCTAACAGAAGCACAAAGATGACGGACAAAAAGAAACACTAGAAATAAGAAGAAAGGGAGAAAAGGCAACAAGGCAGAAAACATTCTTCCTGCTTTCCGTTGTTCCTTTTTCCTTGAATGCTTGTGAGGACTCATAAAGGATTGTATGTCCTCACCTCACCCAATCCTTGTCAGAGGGGTCGGTTTCAACTAAACAGGCAAAGGCATTGTTCCAAAACATTGGCTTTTTTCACTTTTCCCAAGATTAAAAATAAATACGTTAAAAAAAACACTGCAAAGACATGATCAACCATCGCAACTATGTCAGCAGGTTTGAAGGTTATAAAATAAGCTCTGCATTGATGAAAATACAATTTTTATTATTTCTATCACAGGTTCAAAGTACAACATGGAGAATTTGCTTGGCTATCAAGTATTATGGACAGCGTGTGTCTGTCCTGCCCGAGACCTGTTGACGTCATTATATTTTTAGTGTTGCCCTGTGAGACTTCTTCGTGTGCTTTAGCCTCATTTGCAGTTTTTGCAGAGGTTAAAGGGACACCAAAACAACAGCAATCTCCTGAGGTGGCATTTCTACAAAATAAGGTGTCCCGAAGAAATAGATGCACATGTTTTTTTGTTGTTAAAATTTTTTAGACCCAATAATTAACTACGCCCAACCCTTTACCCCAATAATACGCTCCCCCAACAGTTTCTGTTGTATTTATTAGCATGTGTTTATTATTAGCATTTTTAGTCAGTGGGGATTATTTGTCATTGCTCTCGCTCAGGCCTTGTGATTATGCCTATTGTTTTTCTGGCAGGGGGTGGTCTGAATATTAACAACATAACAATACTAGAACTGATTAGTCTTGAATGTAGCATAGATGGCAGATCCCTATCTGATACAGCAGTAAAATAATGATGAAAGAGAGGGGAGAGAGGAAGCCCAAAAAGCATGAAGCAGGGAGAAAGAGAGGGTAAAACTGTTTCAAATCTTCTCATCTACAGAGTTTATTATCTGAATAGTAAGTCTTTCAGCATAAAACCGCATGTTTTTCCTTGAATAGAAATATGCATAGCCACAAACAGAGAACATATGGATGTATTTATGGCTCTGCTTTGTTCCTGCAGTGTTGAATTTGTAATGCTGAGAATGTAAAAAGCCTATTTTCATCCATGTCTAGTTTCCCCTCCTTTTTCAAAAAGCCTTTTTACTCTGCAATACTAGTACACACTACAAAAGTAAAATTATTCTAATAAAAACATTATCTTAAATACGGTTGGCTTCCTTGAACTTGAAGTCTGCTTGCAGTTGGAAAATGTTTACCATTTAAAAAAAAAAAGGAAAGAAAAAAAGAGAGCGAGAATAAGATGGATTTTTGGTGATCAAAAGGGCTTGCTCAGGGGAGGCGACTAAACTCAAATGCTGTGGTACTTTGGTTATTGATCGACATCTTGGTGAGAGATTTGACTTTGTGAACATCTCGAAAGTTGTCCCGTCAGCTATGATTGATGTGCCTCTGCAGAAGGGAACTTGGTGGACCACAGGCCTGCACTGTGTCACCCCAACACACTTACAACTGAAACCCCCATTCTCGAACAATAGATGTCCCAAAGTGACACCATTTTGTTATAGTGTGTGTGTATGTGTGTTTATATGTGTGTGTATGTGTGTGTGGGTGAGCATACATGTCTGTGAAAGGGGGTAGGATGGATTCTTGAAAGTACAGTGACACCTAAAGGCCTAATCCTATATGCCGTTGTGTGTGTGTGTGTGTGTGTGTGTGTGTGTGTGTGTGTGTGTGTGTGTGTGTGTGTGTGTGTGTGTATGTGTGTGTGTGTGTGTCCCTCTCCAGCACTTAAGCCAAGGACAGAGAAATTTGGGGAAAAATTGATGATTTTTCACTTTTACTTCACTTGATAGTTCCAAGCACTAGCACAGGGCATCAGATTCCTCTCCTAATGATATGCCTTGGGCTGCCTGCAGGAAAAGGGGCATTTTCAACTTCCAACATTAGTATCTGATTGGATTTTAGGTGGAATAGGGAAAAAAATTTAAGCTTCTATTTTTTTTTTGATATTGCTTGACTTAGAATTTGGATTTTCTTTTTGCAAGATATTTCATTTTATTGTTGGAGAAGACGTTATCCTGAAAAGTTTCTCTGAAGCCATAACTGAAGGGCACATCAAAGGTTTTGCCAAAAGTATAATACTTTAAATTGCATTAATTGCCTGTATCGGTGGGGCCTTCATATTTGCTGTATTTACATGAAATGGTTGACAGACTCTCACTCTTCCTCTCTCTCTCTCTCTCTCTCTCTCTCTCACACACACACACACACACACACACACACACACACACACACACACTCACACATTCAAGCATACATACAATCTATTTAGAGGATTCAGAGTAAAGGTTTTCCATAACATTACTAACTAATAGAATTGAAATTAAATCCATAAAGTATTGCTGTTTTGTCCATGACTAAAGTAGTTGTCCTTCTTTTTTTGCCTTTTTTTAACACAATTGCAGCTATTAAACACATAATAATATATTTAGAAGTTTATATGTAAGTTATTCAGTTGTAAATCTGTATGTATTTCATTACTCCATTTATAACAGATAAAGCATTCTGATATATTTGATATATTACTGTAATTATAACAAGCATCTTCCATGATTCAATTTGTGCTTTTTTTTTTACAAACCTTCTGTTTTTTTATTTTTTCCCACTCACCCAATGCTAGAATAAGGTATTACCTTTTCTTTAAGCACAGTAAAACAACCTATTTAAATTCATCTATTATTAGGAAAAAAGTATCAAATAGGTTGCTTATTAATACTTAAAATGACCTATATTTTTCAGTAGTAATTACACTAAAAAATCATCCAAATGTCACTTTTTTAGCAATAAATAGATCTGTATTTTTTGGGTGGTACTTTCTCGATGTATTTATCTCTCTCTCACAAAGTGCTAATATATATCACCATGGCTATGTAACTGTTAAGATCTGGGCTCACAGCACACACAAACACACATCCCGCAGTGGAACAATACCAGTGTTGCTGCGAGATCCTCACTGGGCAGCCCTTTGATCTCGACTTGTCTCTTGTGTCCGCTTTCATGGCCAGCTCTGCATGCAAAGCCCATTTTTAATATGGCAGTGCACCCTGGGTCCCAGAGAAACAATAAACTTTACCTTCAACTGTCAGCAGGTCTTAATCACTGGGATTACTGCAGCACTAAATGTTGAATTCCTGTTAATATTCCTGCTGGTGAAAAAAGGTAAACAGACCCAGGAAGATAAATATCACCCACTCCTCAACAGAGTTCTTCGTCTCATTTTCATCACTTGCAAATTTCGGGAGGGAATCAAACGGAATGGTATAATTCTTCGCTTCAATGAATGTGGACATTGAAAATCTTTATTTGCAAGCTTTCTCCTACAGTGGGACCCTCTCAAAAATCATCAGCGGAACTATTATGCACTGTCCCATGAGGCACTAAAGCAGGAGCTCACTAGGCTAGTTAATGGAGCTTTAGAGGCCTGCAAATGGCAGGCAGCGAGTATGCAGCAGCCTCTGAGAGTGAGATGGTGTAGATATCTGTTCATTTCCATTTCCTTGAAGAATAAAAGGGGATCAAACAAATGATATTATATAAATGTAGTCTTGTTCTTTTTCTTTTTTCCTTTTTTGTTCTTATAACCACCAAAGTCATCAGTATATTTTTGTTGTTAAACACAATAAACTGACAGCAGCATTTTCACAAATAATTTTAATTAGTCTTTTTGATTTTTTAAGGATTATTGTGCAGTGGGGGACATGTAATGTTTTTTTGTTGATGTATTTCTTGTGTCAAAGTCTTGTTTCTTGTGTGTCAAAATGGTATCTGATTATTTTTTTATCTTTTTTTTTACACCTCCACCATCCCTGCATCTGCAACCACCCCAACACCACCACCAGGAAAAACACTGGAAATGAACATATATCCAATTTGACAAAAGTCAATGTCATCCATATTCAGATACGCTAAAAATGGCGACGAGTGGAGTGAAGCGTGCTGCTTCAGAAGCCAAATCCATGCTGTGCAGGACCCAAATATTTTACCATAGCTTAGCTGCTCCACTAAAATCTGCTGTTGTGTGCACTCCATTGCCCCTTCATCTTGCTTTGAAAACAGCACTGGATTAGAGGCTATTGTTTCAGGACTCAGGCTGCTTGACTCCTCGACGACATGGGTCTAATGCCTGTTATGTTGTGGAAAGAGTAGACAGGGAGAAGGATTTAAACAATTCCAGACTGAAGTCTCTTCAGTAAAGAGCCACTGCAGGATCTGTAATGTTTGGCCTACAAGCAAGTATCCATGCATTTTCATCAAACGTGATAGCATTCAAAGGGAATGTACCCCGAGTTGTTTTGAATGAATACATTAAGTGACAAGGGGTAGTCATTTATTTAGATTGTGCTGTATCGTCTGTGTTTTGGCTGTGCATGGATGAGTTCTGGTTCCATGAGCAAAATGGCTGTGTGCATTGATTTAATTTCTTAACAGTTTTTCATCCTCATTTATTCAGTTGTATCCTGTGAAAGTGACACTACCTCATTTTTTCTTGTACTTTGAGACATTTGAATGGATGAATAAATCCATCCAATCTCCTTACTCCCATATCCTGCAAAACTAGAACCACATGAATATTTTCATAAAGAACCTCCAGTTGGAAAGTGGGGGTTTCCGGCACATGCACATTTTTCTTAAGATTTTTTCTGACCATAGCTCGGCGTATAAAGTGAATATTATGAGACAGAGACGTTTCTTTCACCATATTACTTTTAGCTAATTAGATTGGTATGAATCCTGCTAACACAGAGTTAGCACCACAGATATATGATGGCAGTCTTTATTGAAATTTCCATGGGTGTTTGTCTCACTCCTAGCTTGGTGTCAGGCTTTTAGGAGGAGAGATGGAGAGAAAGAGGCAGGGAGAGGCGGAGGGATGATGTGGGGGAAAAGAGAATATGAAATTGATTAGTGAGCTGGGAAATAAAGACTTCATCAGGATCACTTTGTTCAGTCCTCAGAATCAGCTCTGAAACAATCCAGCCGCCCAATGAGGATGGAGAGGGGACTGTGTGCGCTCCTGTGTGTCTCCATGACAGTGTGTGTTTTGCAATGTGATGCCATTGAAGTGGACATTAAAAAGACGATATGCAGAGGAATTTTCCCCAAACTTGTTTTAATAATCTAACATCCCTCTGCTCCTCAAGAATCAAATCAATCCTGAACTAAAATTGATAAAAATTGATGACAAAAATGATGACATTTTAATTGTAGAATTGATCTTTTCAATTCTCAGAAAATATTACACAACTATATGTTCTGGATAATTTTGCTAAATAGAAATGCAACATTTCTCTTTTTTTTTACATACATAAAAGGACCCTCAGCATTTTGGTTTGCCAACTATGAGCAGAAAGTGCAAAGAAATCAAAAACAAGCTTCAACATGTTATCACAGATTAATTCCTAAACAATTGCATTTTACTTTCCAGGTTCATACATTAAAATACTGGACAAAGCAAGTAGAATTTAGAACATGTATCTGGGTCTTGACTTCTGGTCATATTATAACCTTTAATTTTAATCATTATAATAGTTGTTTTTTACTGTTAGCGTGTGCCTCTCTTTCAAAGCATTTAATCTATTCTTTGAATCATTATTCTTTAATCTGGGTTTTATCGTACTTCTGTTTTATTAATATAATCAAATTTGAAAAATATGTCGACAAAAGTTATGTCTGTTTATTTTTTAAAGGTAAAATGTGTTCTCATTCTTTTTATTTTTTTTTTCCTGTTTTTGCAATTGCGAAGAAAGCGCAACTATATTAAGAAAATAAAATCTAGATGTGTCTCTCTGTCAGAGAGGCAGTTGTAGCTGCTGGTACACCTTTAGTCTCTCATTCACTACCTTACTATGTAGTCAACCATGTTGTTGCTGCTGTAGGAACCTTGGCAAAAATCGCTGAGGTATTGTTTATAAATTGCCTTCTTACATCATGCCCACTGACATGTTTTAGGTTTCTGGACTGGATTCTAAATTCACCATTTTTTTTCGGATTATTTTTTGCTCTTTCTCTAGGTGCCTATAATGCTGGAACACTATATATTTATAACACTCCAATACACAGGACCGCCATTTTAAGGCTAATTGTGAAGTTCTTATTGGAAATACAAGGACCAATTTTGAGAATCATTAAACTCCAGTTTCACACTGGGAGTGAGAGACATGCACCAAACGTGAACACAATGAAACAGCCAATCAAGTGAAAGCCTCATGAGGCTGGTGTCCAATCAGGATCTTGCTCATGGTTGGGCTGACAAATCACTCACCATGCTTTCTTTTTCTCTTCCTTCATTTTTCTCTTGTTACTTATCTCTATGCCGATACTCTCCGGCTGAATATGTGAGTGGCTTTATTGCCCTTTTTTTAATTTTTTTTTTTTTATCACAGTCTCCTTTCCCCTGAGAAACTTTGCTTGGCTCCTAGAAAAAAACCCTCTGGTGACTGCTATTTATAGGAAAGCTACAGATACATTTGCATCTGGAACTTTGGGTGATTGAGGGTTAATTTTTCTTTTTTTTTTCCTGCAACCAATGTCATTTCTTTTCAGGACAAATAATGGAAAGGTGGGATGTGTGATCAGTGTAAAAAAGACCAAAAGTGAAAAGGAAAAAAAAAAACACTTTGAAGTGAGACACGCTGACCTAAATTGAATTAAATCGATTTGGATTCTCCTGAGCCTGTGTTTTCCACAGTGTACACAGTATTATCCTCCATTTTCTGTGACAGAGGCATGAGTAGCAGGCATTACTCAGCACCTTATAAAAATACACCGGACCTCCGGTATTGATTCTTGTGCTTCCATAATTGAGCTGCCAATGCAGAGTAATGATGTCCCTGTTGTTTTCATTTTTGATGCCAAAAGTGCATCTTCTATATGGCTCACAGTGAAAAGCTAAGTCCTGTGAGTGTGGAGTTTGTGATTAATGTTAACTGAGAGATCTGGAACTTGCATGTGGAGTCTGACTCAAACAGAGCAAAGAGCTGTTTAAAGCCTTCATATAGTCAGGATTCAAGTTGAGATCCCTTGCAAAGAAAAGGAACAGAGAGTGGCAAGGAAAAAAAAACAACCCTGATATGTTAAACATATTTTCCACCTGCATGTGTTGGCTGCGCTTGAAGTTAGATGTGTAGCATTGGTTTGATCTGCATGAAGCTCAAAGTGTGCAACTGGCTTGTTCAACATGAGATGGAGTGCACAATTTCAGCGCTCACTATGTCACTGAGAGAATCATGGCAAAGTGCAGCGGGGGCCTCTCAGATAGATCACAGCGCCTAAATCTCTCTCCCCCACATGCCACAATAGTGACCACAAGAGCTGAAGAAGCCTTTGGGATTTAAGGTGAAACACCTTCTGGAACCTGTGTGTGCAGTTTTCCCTGTGGATGTGTTCATAGTTCTTCTTTATGATCACCATTATAGAGAAAAAAAAAACTGTTCCTGGAGGAGACTGGTTTGTTGGAGTTCACCTGTACATATAAACGTAATAATTAAAGAGTAGATTTCAACTATGATTGCTTTCGATACATCCATTGGTGTTGTGTTCCTCTTTTTCCTGATGGGGGCTTGAAATAAATAAATATGTTAATGCATGTTTAACCCCATTCACCGTAAGGGTATGTGTACATAGAGAGGGGTGGAGCACAGCGTTGAGCGTTGGAAAGGGGTTGAATGGCGAGAGACTTAAGGAATCGAGGTAGTGCGAGTAGTAGGGGGAGAGAAAATGGAGAGGGGGGCATATACATTATTAAGTACGACTTCATCACATGTTCCCAGTTTCTTGGGGACTTATTATTCCGGGGCGCTTTAATGAATAACAAGAGGAGGGGGCAAAGGGAGACGGAGAACGAGTGATTGATGAAGCAAGTGCAGACACCGCCACCAGCTGTCTTCTTGCAGTACTGCGCCACAAACAAGGAAATATCCTTCTAATAAAAATAGCCACAGAGGGCAACAACCTTTAGTGTCCCTGGCTTTAGTGGTTGACAGGGTCCCTGCTTGCCAGGCTGCATATAGATTGGGATTTGCTTTGTCAAGGATACTTGTCAAACAGATGCATGACGGCCAGATTTCATAAGCTTTTCTTGGCTGTGGGGTTGGACACTGGGGTGTGCTTTCATTTGAGCTTTCAAGTGGGTCTTGATGTGTGTGAGTGTCGGTGCAAGGAAAATATATTTGACTTAGAGCAAGTGTTCTTTGCATGTTTGTTTGTGTTTTTGTGCCTTCAATAGAAAAAAGTAAGGTGCAATTCACTGTATCCAAGGTGACTGCTTCTTTTTTTTCTTTTATTTTGGAAGAGTTAAAGGTATTTGTGACCAGTCGACTGCATAAGTTTATACTGTCATTAAAAAGTTGAGATATACATATATATAATCCACTGCCATATTACTCTATGTTCACTGTTCATCAAAACTGCAAAAAATTAAAAGAGTAGAAGAAAAAGGATGATGGTAGGCTTTCTTTTCAAGATGTTGTTGTGTCTCACAGTCTCAGGCTATGTAGACATACACACACTATTCAAAAGAGTTGCTCCTGAGCACCTTTTACACACCACAGGGATTCTGAAAGACAAATGTCTGGACAGTGAATGAATTTAGGAAAAGTGTGGTGAGGAAAAGGGGGATGTGATATCAGAGGTTGTCAGGTCCTTTAATAGAGCAGCATGATGCAGACCTGTAAGCTCCCTGCTGCTGCCTTTCATTTTGACTCAGAGAAAAAAGGGCAACATGTTTAGAGGACTATTGTAGGGAATCTCATGAGGTAAAAAAAAAGAGCTTACACTTTAATATAATCCCTTCAACTTTCTGCCCAAGTGGAGCCTGAACACCCAACACTGTGCATGTTTAAGAGCCATAGCCAGGACGCACCGCATGCCACCATCCTCAACAAAACATTTATTCTTATAATTAACTAGTTTCTTATTAATAAATAATGGGCCATTTATTATATAAGCTTATAATTAGCTGCCTAATTTATGGGATTTATGAGATCATGAAGACAAAACCAACAGGAGAAAACAGATTAAAAACTGACTGTATTGTTATGTTGTTGTAACAATAATTCATATTATTAGAGTCTCTAATTTACCTTTTTCCTGTTTTTACAGTTGACTGTGGGAGGGAAATCAGAAAATCCGGAGAAAAACGCACATGGGTCCGGGGAGAAAATGTGAACCCCACTCAGATTCAGAATCCCACTAGGAACCTGATTGCTGTGATGTAAGTGCGCTCGCCACTGCACCCCATATTTTTTGGTTTACCTTATTCCTTTTAATCATTTCATCTTTTCATGACAATGCTATGAATGTCTCTTTTTCTATGTTTAAATTGAGATGTCACTTTTTCAACAGATGTTAGGTAAAATCAATGCAAACATTTCATACAGTTCACATGGACCAATTTGATGCTACTCTTGATTACAACCTATCGCAGTGTCAAAAGTAAGAGAGGGGAGATTTTTTTCAAAATGTGGCCATGTGTCTAGCCTAATGGCAATAACACTTTGACAGTTACTCACCAACAAATGGTCACATTCTGGCCTGGTCCTCATCATCTTTAGGCTGTAACCCTAAACCCATCTGCAGCTGTTTTTGCAGCTCTTTGATTTTTCCTTTTTCTTCTTAACATTCAGGACAACTGGTACTAAGCTGCAAAAAAGGCTTCTACCATCTCCTCTCTGATAAGTGACAGCTTAACTGTTTCTCCACTTGGCTGAGATAGAGTGCAGCAAACAAGCAGCAAAATCCTGGGGATTCAGCTGGTGACTACTGAAGGCCAGACATCATAGACAAGACTAACCCTGTTTATTACTAAGGGTCAGAGGTCACACATTTCCTAATAATTTCAGACGGGTAAATCTGGTTCAGCTGGCTAAAGCAATGAAATCGAGTTGGACTAGAATGTCTGTTTGGGTGAATGGGAGTTTTGAGAAGGGTGCACAGCTGTAACTTTGTCAATCCAAGCCTGTCATCACTTGTGTCAGCCATTTATCATTATTGTAAAATCATTAAATCGTTTCTGTACAAGAACAACTGGCAACAGATGGAAGCCGATTCAGTCTTCTATCACTAAATTATACTACTTTTTGTTGAGGCTGACATGCTACAACTGAAACGAAAGCTTTTAGACACTCCTGTGAATCTTCCCTATGTTATCCCAAGGCGGTATCAAACCCCTCAAAATAAGTGGTGACATATAAATATATCAGTAGATATTCTCCAGGTGTAAAGCAAAATTAGTTCACATGCCGCCTCTAGACTAAATCATCTATCATGTTGTCATACAACACCTGACAAAGAGATCACATGCACAAACCAGAAAACAATGAGGTTATGTGCCGATAATCTCCCAAGACTTTGCTTTATTGTCTCTCTTTGCAAGATAATGACGTTTAGTCTCTGGGCTGCTTTGGTTTGTTGTGCTACAGATCACCAGTCCGCCCTCATGTCAGTGTATACTGGCAAGACTGCGCTGAATTGTTCTGTTGATGGTTACATTTCAGTTTACACTGGACTCATAAATCCACATGTACACAGACTTACACTGGGGTGGGTGGATTATGCAAATATACTGCAGATGAATCTGTAGTTATTGACATATATCGTATAAGTGTAAACACAAAACTAAGATGAGTTTAAATTTATGTTAAACCCTGAGTTTCTTTCTCTTGTTTCCCCTCCAGCAGCTTCTTTTTTTGGACATTTGTTGTAAAAATCCTGGAAAGAAACACTTTCCTTGTTTCAGATTAAACCAGCTCTTATTCAGCATGTTTATTTTTCACACAATTAGTGTTATAGAGGTATTGGTTCATGCTAATCAGGTTTCCCACGTTCCCTGGAAAACAATTGACCATTATGCGACTCCTGGGAAACATTGGGATATTAGAAAAGAAACACCTGAAATATCTTGAACTCTCCCAGATAATTTTTTTCCTAATCTTGTATATACGCATGTATTTTCTGGAACAAATTCTCAAATCAAATAGCATTGACATCTAAAAAAAAAAAATCATAAAGACCATGATAGATTTTAAAGCTCAAATAGTAACTTTGTTTTTTTGGTTACTTTAAATTGTAATTGTATGAAAACTTTATTCTCTAAAAATGAACCAAGTCATGTTCTCTTTGATGACCAAAAAATCTTATAATATTCTAAATGATAGAATTATCATTACAAGGGACAAAAAAAGTAAAATAAGAAAAATAAATCAATAGCTGAAGCCCCAATAGATGCTGGCACCCACACAGTTGTACCACAGAGCTGATGGGTGTGATCCTTATCTTTCATGCCAGCTAGATTGCTGCAGAAAATCTCCTGGAAAAGCACTGGATAATGATTGCAAGAAAAGGCTTTTCTCAAGGGGCTATCATCTGAATTGGATACAACGACATCTCACCAAAGCAAATTGTATACTGAAACATTGCAACATCATTACAGTTAAGTCCCAGAAGACAAGAGATGTGAAGTCACATAATGAGGTTGTAAACAAGCCACCAGATTATCAAAATTGACTAATTCGTGAGAAACACTGAAACATGTTTCAATACATGCTGCCTTTGTCAAACAACATAAAATAAATGATGCAATTACTTAAATGCTAAAGCACATCCTTCTACCAAATTGCACAGCTGTGGCCTTGTTTGTACTGTATGTGGCCAATTGTCATTGAGTTTGTCATTAAACACAAACTCATAGTTGCTTAACTCTTCAGGGGGTCTTTTTAAGAGCTCTCCCCCTATCTTTCTCTCACACACACACACACGGACACACTCAATTATAAAGCCACACATACATAGTCCCAGTTCTCGGTTCAATAGTTCACATGGTCACCCAATGAACTATCCCTCAACTTCAATTGAACAACACTGGTCCCTCAGCTCACCAGAGCGAAGGGAGGATTTAAATGAAATAATAAATATCCACCACATGACTCCCACTTGCACACTAGGCTGCACTGACCCCTTTCAAGACCTTCAAAACCAGGCAGGAAGAGCTTGCAAGGGGCAAGGAGCCGGAGGATGTAAGGGAGGGAGGTCTACATGCTGCTCAGGTGACCCAGGAAATGCCTGGAAAAGGCTGGGGACCATCTGATTGTTTCAGGGGGGTGGTTCAACGACGGTCAACAGAAAATCTAGAGCTTTCACTGAGCTGCGGTGAGCCAACCTAAGCCAATAAGAAACCAATAAAGAAGGGGACTTAGGATAGAGAGCAAGCTTGTGAGTTGATGAAATTGGGAGTTAAAAAGACAAACTGTTGAAGGAAAGCACAGGGAAGGTGCCCTGTAAAATGACATGAGTGGACATAATGTGGACTGTTTATATATTTTATGTCTTTATGGTACCTGAACATTTTTAAAACAAAAAACATATTCAAGAAGAATAACCATGATTTTGTTTTCCAAGGTAAAAGTTACAAAATTCCAGATATTGAACCTTTCCTTTAAGATACCCTGCTGTGTTAGCACTCTTTCACCCACTCCTTGCAAAGTATATTATTTTAAACAAGTTATATATGTCCACTCCTTTTGATCCTTAAATGTGTCCTTGACCCCAAACAAGACACCATAGGAGTGACGTCTACAGGTCCAGATGCTGCGGCCTGTGAAAACATGGTGTGGGCGGACCCCCTCTCTCAGAGGGCTCGAGTTCAGAGCTGTTATAACATGAGAGGACAGATGGATTACGTGAAATCTTACAGCTGTGACACATGAGGGAGAAATGTTTGAATGACTAATGTAACACTGAAGGATGGGGAGATTCTGTTTGACAATTTTTAATGCGTGAAACCATCTATACTATACATAGGTATGCTCGTTTGTGTGTGTGTGTGTGCGTGTGTGCGTGTGTGTGTGTGTGTGTGTGTGTGTGTGTGTGTGTGTGTGTGTGTGT
>CAAKHD010008454.1:42951-58376 GCA_901007705.1 Fistularia tabacaria
CCACCCCCGCCCCCCTCTTCTGACAGACAGAGACAGCGCGCCGCGGGGGGGGAGGGGGAGGGACGAAGAGCTCTCCGCGGGGGGGGGGGTGTGCTCGTGTGTGTGTGTGTGTGTGTGTGTGTGTGTGTGTGTGTGTGTGTGTGTGTGTGTGTGTGTGTGTGTGTGTGTGTGTGTGTGTGTGTGTGTGTGTGTGTGTGTGTGTGTGTGTGTGTGTGCGAGTGTGTGAATGTTTGTGAAGAAGGGGGAAGGAGGCTGTACATCGGTGAGGAGACGATGACTGTAATTGTGCAAGGAAGGCCTCTGTCCCGAATTTGTGGAAGACTGAATGCAAATTTTGTAGTGGAAGGGAAACCAGACACAGATGACCCCTGAATATATATGGCTAATTGCAGACATGCAAAGACATTCATGCATGCATGCAAATATGTGGAAAATCCTAAACAAGAAAGTTTGGCCCCATGTGAACACTTCATAGTGTTGCAGCAAAATACTGGTGATGAGGGTATTTCAGTTGACAGAACACTTTTATCAATAGTTGGGATTAAAAATTTGGCTTTCTCTTGTTTTTGACAGGGTATGTCTGCCTCAGTTAAAAACAAGGTCTATTTTCATGTAGCTGACACATGGTGCAGAAAATATTAAAGAAACTCATATGAATCGGAGAAGAAAAACAGCTGAAAACATGGCAATAGCCTCAATTAATCCACCACATCCTGAGCTGTGTCCAAGCCCATCTGTTTGCTAAAATATGCCAGGAACCAAATATCTAACAATTTCCCTTATGAAACCAACATCAATTGACACAAACATCAAAAAAATCTTCCATAGTAAATTGCAGATACAAAATTAGTTTAATAAAGCACAGGAAATGTACTCTGTTTTCTTCATCTCTTTCATGAATATTATCACAGTTGATTAAAAAACATCTTTTTGATATTGAGCTTAGAGAGAATCGTATGATTATATTTGTGATTGCAGAAAAAGCTCTCAATTCTCACAATCTGTCTGTCTTTTCCTATGCTTCACTCCACAAGGCATCCAGGGACAAGCTTCACAACAGCGCATTTCTAAACAGCCTGTCTGTGGGGGTGCGTTTGTTTTACTGTCCCAGCAGGAGGGCTGATGGGAGTCAACTGGGGTCAGAGGCTTCATAGCAGTGCTTTGACGGAGGGGCGTAGCCTCCTCAGACCCCACAGATTGCTCGTTCAATAATGGCAACAAACATTGCACTTGGGCGTTCGTATACCCTTTATAGAGGACACCTAAAATCAAAATGTCTGAGCTGTTTGTTTTATTGTCTTAAAGGGCAAAAATGTTTTGTTTTTTTTGGGGGGGGGACTCTATTTCTTCTATCTTGTGTCAGATTCCGATTTAAGTGTGAGGGAAATGTAAATTGCTGGGAGACTCTACACTATTTTGAACCATTTATGGCCTTGTGGAGATGAACGGAGGTTGGGACTTTGATTGAGTTTGTTTTTATTCTGAAGATCTAAAGTTACAAATAATGAAACAAAAAAGTAGACGAGGTGATCAAAAACTTTTATACCTGTCAATGGTCGTTTGGTTTGTGTAAAAAGTGGTGTTTTGTATCAAGTGCAATTAGGTTGTCGTAATCATCAAAGATCAAGATTTAGGATAAGAGGCTTTAAAGTATGCTGTGGTTCATTGTTTTGCAATTGAAAATGACCAAAGCAAAAAAAAAATAGTGAAACAGGAACCTGTGTTGTTCTTTCTTCGTTAGTCACTGTATTTCAAACAGGAACATCAATTGTATTTTTACTTCCCTTCAGCCAAAGGAGATCTTTTACTCTGCAGACCTATGAGGACAGTATGCAGAAAGTTGCTCTGAAATGCAGAGCTTTTGAACAGAACAAATCAAGGAAATAGACTCCCATATGAAATATGGTGGTTTTTATCTGATAAAAGTAATTTGGAGTTTAGTCACTCCTTATACGCTGTAGAAAATGCCTTGAGGTATTTAGCACAGAGTTTTTTTAACTGCCATTGTTGTCGCTGCATGTTTACAGGCATGGCGAACAGCTCTTGGCAGATGTGAGGAACTGGGTTCTGCAAAAGGGCTTCTAACAGAGGCCTTACAGGTGCGGTAATGAGCAGGTTTCTAAAATCCCCCTGCCGCATCAGTCCTAATCAGCCTCTGGGCTATTTTTACCAACCCCTATGGGCCCCTCAGGCTCATCCACTCTGAGTTGCTCTGAGAGGGCACGTTCTCCTCACTGAAAGTCATGCATAAAAATACAGTTAACAGCATACGCACTTATATGTACATTTGGTAAACATGCAAATTCCCACACTGAGAAGTGCAAAGACGTCAAATCGAAATGCACAAGCAAGATATTCACGAACTCAAGGCTTTGGAGCACTGACAATTTGCTGTGGTTAAAGTTTTGTATGACATTTAGTAAAGCATTTACACTTTTTCTTTTTATATGAAAACATTAAGCTGCAGCTGCAAATGTGTTCTATATATCTAAAATGTCATAAAAGGTTATGAGGTTATAATCCTTTGAGGCAGACAGTTGTGGATTGGACTTGAATTGAATTAATCCCATTAATATTTACTGTTAAATCAATTTAATATTGGGAAAGTTGGCACTTTTTATGAATATGGTTCATTATCATCCTTTGTAACTGTGCCTACAGCCACGGAACCACTATTAGACCTTACAAACTTAATATTTAGTGACAGCTTGACCTACAGCGAATCATGCTTTCTCGTTACTCTGTCTGCTGATCGGAACATTCAACACACTAAAACAAAAAATTTGACAAACGGAGGAACTCTATGAGCTGGTGGATCGTGCAGCCCTTTCACCTTTCGGAAGGTGGAAAAATCCTTATTCAATGCTTCCATTACGAAAGCGAATATGTTGTCAATTGCCCTTGTTTTTCACGTTCTAACTTAGATACATTTTATACCCATCCTTGCTTTCGTCACCGTATCGGTGCTATACGTTCGGACCGTATCTTGTTCATAGTTATGATCATCACCACTAATTATCAAGCTTTTATTCCCACATGCACTTGAATCCCCAAAAGCTTTCTCCCTGTCCTCTTTCCCCAGTGTCTTTTTTAGAGAAGGCAACACTGACTTTCAGAGTAACAACTCGGAGTCTTTAATATTGAATGTATTTGGACATCTGGAAGCAGAAAGTCGAAAGAGAAGGAGTGATTGAGATTAATCATCCAGGATTTCATACAACGCTTTGTTCTCGAGCCCTCTCTTTTCTGCACTCTACAGTCTACAGTTTGAAGCCTCCCAAAACTTTGGACCATTGGTATTGGTATCAGAAGCACTTTGAAATAACTGTGCTTTTTTTTTTAAGTCTTACTGTTGAGAGAGCCTCACTCTGTTTTTCTCCTTAGCTTTCTATTATTGAAATCCTGTTTTCAGGATGCATGAGGCCTGACACTTTTCAGAACTGCAGGGCCAATGTTCATGTAGTCCTTGACAACAAAAGAGAACAGAAATGGTTATTAATCCAGTCATTTAACTAACATTGAAAGGCTGATGCAAGAAATCAATAGCCTCTGCTGACTTTTTCTTTCAATACCAAATGGCTTGGTTTTGTTATTTATATTATTATATTTCAAAGTTGTAATAGAATGTCATGAGAGGACAAGCCTGGGCGTGTTTATTTTTTTCCAGGTGAGTAAATGACTATTTGGCCACATTCATGTGAATCTTGTATAAAGAGAGCAAGTCTATGCTCTGACGATTTGGTGTCCAGAGCATGACAGATTCTTTTTTCAGTATTTTGTTGACTAAAGGTGGAAAGTGAGAAATGACTCCCAACTCCCATTACTCTAGGTGAGTTTATTTATGTGTATTTCTACTTTGAGTACCCTTACAGATCAAGACTTTTATTCTTACTTCACTGTATTTTGCTTGCAGTAATAGGATTTGCCACTAAGCACCATCTATCACTTAGTAAAATCACATTGTCCATATTAAGTGAAAAACACAAACACAACCATCCAAGTCACTTCAGCAGACATGGTCTCATGACCGATCTTGGTGACAGGTACTGTATATTTCAATCTTCTATCGTGCAACTATAGAACCAACAACACTATAAAAGGTTTCAGAGCATAATAACAACTGCATAAATTGTAATATATTCCATTCCCCTATTTTGAAGGGCAACAGTGACAGGATAAAAAACAAAAATATTTTAAGAAGGAAACATCTATTCCTCAACCTTGTTCATCTTAAATTACTAAAACATCCACCTGATAAAATTAAAATTAGTCATCTTTTCTTCATCATTGAGATGGAGTCTTTAACTGTTTAAGTGAACATTTATAGGTCAATTTTTCACGGCCTAATTACAACCCTGTTTGACCCTCCTTTGTAAGATGCAGGGAAGATTAGAAGCCAGTTTTTGTTGCATCAGATGCATCCTCAGGTGACAGGTTAAGTCAACTTCTGTGCTGCTGCCCTGCACTTGCATGAGGAATGTATGCCATGTGTTCTACCTCATTGTGCCATGTGCCTGATGATCAGTGTTGACTGCTGCTGTGTGGAAGTACTGTTGTGTAAATCCTCCGGCAATGTCGCCATTTTATATGTCTCATATCCATTGAGACTAGAGAAACATTAAAGTCAGGGTCTTTTTCTGAAGGGTTTGTCAATATCAGCGTTACTTTATGCCTTGCTGTTGCTTTGTGTAAATGTTGTGGTGCTCAATGTGCTGCATGTTTGAAGCCATTTACAACCACAAAGTCTGAAGCTTGATCACTCACAACTTGGATCCATTTTCACGAAAAACAAAATTTCACTAAAAAGCTCCTTGAGCGTTACCATGTTGGAGGAGTTTGCATGTCCCAATGATCCAAGGACCTCAGTTGTCCAAATGGAGCAGGTTGATGTTGCCATGTTGAAGTTGCATGATGACTTTTGTTTTTTTGCTTTACTTTTTCCTTTGTTTTTTTTGCATTACCAGCCATAATCTAACAATTTCTATCGACAGGCTTTATCAGTCCATGTCTTTATCATACTGCATTGTCTCTGATAGAAGTGTTGTTCCAAACCATAATCTCATCATCATTTCACAATGGGGTACACCATAGTTGCAATGGGCAGTAATGGTGTAAAGTCAATTAAAATATGTACCTGCAGACTTTTTCACCTCTTTCGACCTTTGATTTAATCTGTATCTTTTAAATAACATCATTCATGAATCTGTTAGAAGTTGATTTCAGAGCATTCTGTTTCCCATCTGCAAATGTTAACCAAGCAGTAATGAGCAAAACAATTGGGGGATATTTAGCATAGCAAGCTGAAGCATCACTCAAATCATCAGTGCATCTGAGATTAAAGAAACATGCCATTTTTATGCTCTTTTTGTCACTTGCTTTTATTGGCCGCTGTGTCAGTATATCACTGGTATACATTATTTGACATATACCAAATGTTTTGAATTTATCAGTTTAATTATAACTTTCTGTTTGTGCTACAGTTCATTTGAAGGCTGAAATATAGCCCCTGTCCATTAGGACCCTGTGGTGATTAATTAGTGGAGTTACCCTGCTGCAGTGTTGTTGGCTGTTGATGTTATTTAAGACATTGACTATTAAATAGTTATTTCTGAGTGTCAGTGTGTTTGGCTGCCTGATCTGCTTAGATAAAATTTTGTAAAAATTCCCATCAGTGATTGCTATTTGATTGGGCTTTAACTGAAAACTATTAAGACTATTAAAACACACTTTTCTAAATGACACAACTATAAATTGTAAGAATTCAGATTATTTCCTGATTTACAGCCTCAATAGTATAAAAAAGTGCAATCAACTGAAAAGTGATCAGAGTTAAATTAACGCATTCATTCCCAGCCAAAAAGAATAAGCAGCAAGTAAAACAATATAAGCTTTTTTTTTTTAAAAAGGGGCCTCTCAGTGGGATATTGCAAAGAAAATGTTGCTGAGAAATTGCAATTCATAAACATTTTTTTAAAAAAAACAGTCACTGTTGAAGTTAACGAACAGGTTTAAACTTTCATCAACGCCACGGCCGTGGAGGTGATCAGCAGCACAAAGTTCCTGAGGTTGTAGACAAGCTTACATGGTCTATGAACACGGAATCACTGATCAAGAGGGTACAACAGCAAATGTTCTTCCTGCAAAGGATGATAAGCGCCCACTTGCCCTCTACAGCACCATAGAGAGCATCTTGAGCAACTGCATCTCTTTGAGGTGTGGAGGCTGTAGAGCTCTGACTGGAAGGATGTGAGGAGAGTGGTGAGGACAGCAGAAAGGATCATTGGGACCACCCTTCCCTCCATCCAGGAAGACTGCACAGAACCATTGTGTATCTGTGGCGAGGATGATCTGCATTGACTCCTCACTCCCACACTGGACTGTTTACCCTGCTGGCCTCTGGAAAGAGGCTCACCGGCATTCAGTGCAGGACCACCAGGTTCTGCAGTAGCTTTGTCCCCCAGGCTATCAGACTGATGCTTAATTATGGACAATACTCACTGCATTTGGACATTTCTTTAATAATGCAGCATAAATCATTCATTAGCTGTAAATATTCACCGTCACTGCTGCTGCACATACCCACTATCCAGATGCATTTTTTGCATATTTGTATATTGGCCTAATGATATCTATATATTTATTTCCCTGTAAATGCATATTTCGCTACTGTTACATTTTTGTCATTGTAGCTAAAACCCAGTCTGCTATTTAACTTGCACTGCTATTATAACTGCACTGCCACTAACTGCTGTTGTTCACTGTACATACACACAATATATCTATCACTTGCACCTTACCAACCAGCACTTTACCTTAATCTATATCTGGATACTGTAAACTGATCTCTAAGCAAACCAAATTTCGCTCCATATGCATCTGCTGCATAAAGAGTGGCAATGCCAAGTCTTTAATTCTAAGTTTCTAAACTCTCTTGAGTAACAGAGTTTACTGTTGTAACTTTTGTTGATGCAACATTTCATGTTTTCTATTTTAGGTTACTGAAATATGGGACTCAAACTGTCTGGGTCAGGTCTTTACATGAAACTGTGAATTAGCAGAGAAACGAAGGGAAATTAAAACAAAACATGCAGGTTCATGTAACACAACAGCAACAACATTGTAAAACTATTCACATAAGGGAATTCTCTAACCCAGAACCATTAGAGCCCCCCCAAAGGTCCTTGTTGCTGCAAAGGATTCTGGGGTTCCCCAACCAGTTTGAAACTTTCAAGTGATTGAGGTACTTTGTTTCATTCCACTAATAGCAGTTAGTCATGACCTGACAAGAGAAAGAAAGGTTCAAGGAAGAAGTTGTTCAACTTGAGAGATGTAGCCCCACAAACAGTTTGAGAAGCCAATTATTTCTTGTTTCAAATGCTGTCATTATTCACAGGCTGCACAAATAATTATCGAAACCCTGGGCTTGTTCAGTTTCTGAATAGCGGCAGATACTTAAGAACAATTTGCTCCTGGCTTTGAGGATGTATATAGCATTAGACTAAGTATTGAGAGAAGGTTTATTTTTTGGTGTCACTCAAGTATGCCAGCTCCTTTTATGTATGACCTTAGCTTCAAGTGTTTTGAACTGCTGCAACAAAAGTTGTACCGTTACTGAAAGGAACAGAAGATTGAGCGACCTTGAGTGACATATCTTCCTGTGGTTATAGATTTAAAATCAGTGTTAAATGACTGGCTTTCAAAGAAATAATGACAGCAATATAACAACAGCAATATTTGCAGGGTTTTCAGCTTACTCACCATGCAACCAGCAAAACACAAACTAAAGGCGCCTTAATACACAACACAATCACTAAATACACTAAAGTACACTACAAATACACGCCATAATGGACTGTCTCAAAAAATCTAATCTGACCTTGCTTTTTAACCTATCCTGCTATGCCAAATTAGGTCTAAGTTGGCATAATGCAGAAAAACAGACAATCAAAGCCAAGCACAAAAATTTGCACTTTTCAACAAAACTTACAAATGTAGCACAGGATGTAACTAAAGGTAAGCAGGCCTCAAAAAAACTGATTGTTTCAAAGAGTCGTGAGCACTAAGGGTTCAAAAACTTTTAAATGAATCCATGGGATATTTACCAGACTAGACATGTTTTCCTTCACTTTACCAGAACACTTACCCAAAGGACTGCCAGAGAGGTCATGATCACACATGACCTGTGTTCAGCTTATTGTTGTAGAAAACGTGTTGCAAAAAAATGAAACAGGGGAGCTATTACAAAGACATTCAGTCACCTGAAATGAAGTGAGAAATGGAAAAGGGATAGCACTCACGTGTAGCACTCAGTCTCTGAGAGGTGTACAGGTTCACTGTGTTTAAGGTTTTCTTGATTTTGTCCAAGATGAGGTCAGACTTTTGTCTTCTTAAGCAGTCTAAGGGGTATTTTAAACGATGGTATGTTGAAGAGCCTGTTTTTTGTCAATGATTCGTTCAGTTTCCCCTGAAGAGAGATCAGTCAGAGATATTTCTGTTAGTTATCAAGGTTAAAATGAAGATTGGGGATGATTTGGCATTTCAGTCTGCAGCAAGCTTGAAAATAATCAAATGCTGAACTGTATCTTGCTGACTGATAAGAGTCAAACCCTTAAATGTTAATTCGGCTCATATCTTAAATATTATTGCCCTCTGAGATACGTACAACCATTTATTTACATTTGGATTAAACTTTGTCTTTCGACTTTGCAATTCTGGAACAGATATATATGGCTCCAAGAATCTTTTTTATCACTGTGGACCTTTAGGGATTGGGTCCTCTTCACTTAACAGACTAATGTAGTGTTGTGTATATTTTTCATCTATTGTTAGTACGACATGCCTAGAGTGAAGTTTGTAACAGTATCTTGTGAGAGAAGGAACAGTGCCAATGATGCTACAGAGGGTCAGCTATGGAGGCCGAATGACAGGGGAATACAAAATAGATGGTAAATGACCGTGCTTTATTCAAAAGAGCTTTACATTTAATTCACACACACAAATTCACACATACACCCATACAGCACAGCACTAACTGGACCATTAAGAGCAACAGGGTGTTCAGTGTCTTGTCCATGGACACTTCAGCATGCAGACCAGAGATGCACAAGATCAAACTGCCACCGTTCCGAATGGAGGAATGCACACTCTACCAACTGAGCCACAACTGCCCCCATAGATTTTGAGGAGGCTGAGACTAAGGCAAAGAGGAAGGACAGGTTGTTCGAAGCTCCAGTAGAAGTAGCAGTTCTCCTGAACACCAATGCTCAGCAGCAGACTAATAGGTAGAGCAAATCACTGGCTCGGTCTCCTGTCTCCCAGGCTGCCTGGAGGGCCCGTATTGATAATGTCCTAGCCTGCAAGGCTCAGTCCATCCCCTGGGGCACTAAGCAGCTAGTGAATGAAGAGTCCCTTGTCGATCTTTTGACTCCTGAGTAAAAACATTGTAGAAGTGGAAGTGATCAGAAATACATGGGAGGCATTCCTTGCACGATAACAAACCTGTGCAGGGAGACAAGCACAGAGTTGAATACCATTCCCACACCTCATTTATTCTCATTTTCAGTCTCACACCAGCTGCAGAGAGGGGCAGACAGTAATGATCACAGAGTAGGTGAATAGATGTGCAAGGGAGGGGGTGAAAGACCACAAAAAGAGACGAGAGAATGACAATGTACGCTTACGATTGTTCTCATCTCCTATCCCATCAGATGTGGTAATCCAGCCAGCAGAGAAGCAGGCCACTGTTCACACCTGCATGATATTCTCCATCTTGTTACAGGGAAAGACAGAAGACAAAGTGACTTCCGACAGTACTTCCACCACAGGGCTTGTTCCCTCACATTAATACTTTTACTGCGAGGCTTCATTTGTTACACTCACTCAAGACACACACTCAGGGGGAGCCTGGGGCTGTGAATGATGGCCATATGCAGAGCTGTGCTCATCTATAACCCCCTGTGGTTGCAACAGAGTACAGTAGACTCCTTGAATGTTGAAACTAAGGTCAATATTTGGAAGGGGTGCAATCTGATTCACCAGCCCTGCATTAAACAAGGGTTCAAGAAGCAGGAAGAAGTAGTCAATGATACCTGCTACAGAGATTTGAGTAAATTTGGCAGAGAAGGTGAAGAACAAAACCTAGTAGCTATTGTTGGTTTTCTCTTTGTGTAATGAAATTGCACAGCTTTCAGAAGTGGGTGATAATATAAATATGACAATCTACAGCTGGAAAATCAAGAAAAAAATTTTACCCCCAAATTCGCTTCCTTGATAAACAGGAGTTAAACAAGCACAATACACAATATAAACTGTCGGGAATCTCCTGCCAAACAATTCTAATCAATGATCAAAGGAAAACAACTTAAACTCACCTTTTTCCATAGTTGTAATAACAGTTTGCTGTTGCACGTCCTTAACTGCTGCAGATCCTGAGTGATGAGGTGCTCATGGCTGCTGATTCAGAAATCTCATTCTCCATTGAGGAATGAAAAAATAGATAACATGATACAAAAGAAGCATATTAAGCAATATATGAGAAAAGTGTTTGTGAAGACAGCTGTTTGAGTGGCCCATACCCTTAAAATAGCATTCATACATACACATTGGTCTTTGCCCTTATGTCCTGGTTTGACTTGGGAGGAAGCATGTGTTGTTGTTGTTGTTGTTTTGATTTTCAAATGAGCACCACTCATTATAGCTTTGCACCAAGAATTTGACTAAGCACACATCATTTTTAGACCAACATTGCCCAGGATTTAACAGGGGAATGCAGGTGGATTGTATAATTTGGCATGAGGTGCGTGGCAGAAATGGGACAACTGCTTCTGATGGAAACTAGCGAGAGTACTTTCATTTCACAGTTTGCCATTTGTGCTACACTGAAAATAGAGCACGTAATGTTCTTCTTTCTCTCTTCCTCTATCTATTGCTGACTCCCTTTTTCTGTGTGTGTGTGTCTCACTTCCAAACACACACACACACACACAAACAAACACACATATACACACACACAAACAAGCAAAAGAAACATTCCTCCTACCTAAACTCAAGACTCAACCCAGGAAAGATGGTTCTGTGCTCATCCTGACAACACAACACCCACCGGGTTGTGGAGTGAGTCCACTTGTCCTCTTTCATTTGCCATTCTGCTATCTGTTACACTATGAATTACCTAAAATGGTTCTGGTTTCCTCAAATGATAAGGGGTGATTGACTAATTGCATCATTTGTACCAGGATAAAAACTGTCAAATGTCACCCAGGGTCCATTTCAAACCATGCCCTGACCTCCTTCAAGACCAGACAGCTCTTGTTAAATAGTTCCACTGCTGTCATTTTGGTTGTGGATCAATTTTATCCAACAGCTCATTTTGTTGTCCAACCCAAACTTCACTTAGTCATGGAGACCAGTACTCATTAATCATTAATCAGTTTCTTCTGAAGGAGATTCTGCTTTCTGATGAGTGCAAATGAGAGTATTACATCTGGGTTCAATTCCAAGACCAATGGCCAAAATGGCACTGGAGAGAACATTTGGCTGTTTCGTCTACTTTTATCTGACCATTTAGACCAGGGCTGCAGCATTTGGGCAAGACTGTCTTTATTATTTTGCTGAGCATTTCTATTTTTAGCTGAGTTCCACAAACATTATCCAGTAAAGACACAAAAAATCTTGAATAACTGTAGTCTGACCCATCAGGTAAATGAGTCTCTCCAAACATGATCTGTCTTTGCAGGTACAGTCTTGCAAATGAGTACCATGGTATGTTGGTCCTTTAAGGGGATCCAGAAGATTGACCCATTTACAGTCTATCTACAGCTTCCATGGCCTATAAAAGTGAACCTTTTAACAATACATGTCCTATATCTTAATCTTGTTCTCCACCTTGGGTTAACCAGTCTACAGTGTAAGCTGAACAGTGGGTATGTTGAGTTCAGGATGAAATATCTGGTTGATTTGGAGGAATGAAGTCTGGAGGAACAACTAAGCTCTAGAAAGTGGTATCTTTGATCCAAACTACTTCAAAAGTTCCATCAATCTTGTTCCATTGTCATAGCAGAAAGTGCAGGTGCAGTTATTTATGAAGTGGTTATCCTCTTCGACCCTCTTGTCAGTCACTACTGTTTACACGTTGATAAGGCCTGTTGGCTCGGTCACTTGTTCCGGTGAAATCACATTTGTCCTATCTTTACATAGACGCTTGTGTAATACGCTTTTTTCTGACATCATTCTTCCCTGTCATGCTTGAGCAAGCGTCTGCGTTTGCCCTCATGTGTAACTTTTAGATACCATCCCTGTTAGGTCCAAACTCACACATTCATGACATAAACTGTCAAACTCAAAAGCTCAACTTTCTACTTTCAGGCTTGAAAACATCTTGGGTTGTCAGTGTGAGACAATTCTGAAATTCTGTAAATGATTGAGTCCATGTATGCATATTTACCATATATTTGTAACATATTTATTCTCCCTTGCCCTCAAGCCAATTCACTGCTCCAATTTCAGGGAAATAAATAGGTAGATAAAATATGCAAAATCTTTGTAATTTCAGAATACTTTTATGCACTTTATGTCTGTTTGAGTTTTGCTTTCGTTCTTCTTGTTGATTATGCAAATTGTTTTCCATCCATCCATCTTTTATCTATGCAGCTAATCCTGCACTCAGGGTCACTGGAGCCTAACCCCGCTGTCATCAGGCAAGAAGGGCTGTTCTTGGACTGGTCGCATGTCGATCACAAGGCCACATATAGAGATAAATACCCTCTCATTCATACATCTGGGCAATTTCGAGTCTCCAATCCACATTCTTTATGTTTTTGGACGGTGGGAGAAATCAGGAGAACACAGACAGAACATGAAAATTCCAAACAGTCCCCCCGGTGGAATGGAACCATTACCTTCTTGCTGTGGAGTGGAAGAACTAACCACAGCGGCACCGTGCTGCCCTCCATGATTTTCAAATGAGTAATATTTGGTTAGGGTTTAAAGTTGGGGCTGGCTTTTGGAGCTGCTCTCATGTGTTTGAGAGGATCCTCTGACCGTGTAGACATGAGGGAATTCTTCTTAGCTCAAAAAGAGAAAAAATGGTCTTTGTTAGTTGCTAGATACACACACACACTTTGTCACCAATTCTGTTCATAATTTTTATGGACAGAATTTCTAGGCGCAGCCAGGGCATCGAGGGGATCTGGGATCTGTCGATCTACGTTCCTACCCTCACCCATGGTCACCAGCTGTGGGTAGTGAGCGAAAGAACAAGATCACGAATACAAGCGGCCAAAATGAGTTTTCTCCGCAGGGTGGCTGGACTCTCCCTTAGAGATAAGGTGAGAAGTTCGGCCATCCGGGACTCGGAGTAGAGCCGCTGCTCCGCCGCATAGAGAAGAGTCAGATGAGGTGGCTTAGGCATCTGGTCAGGATGCCGCCTGGACACCTCCCGGGGGAGGTATTCCAGGCATATCCAACTGGGATGAGACCATGGGGAAGACCCAGGACACGCTGGAGAAAATATTTCTCCAGGCTGGCCTGGGAGCGCCTTGGGGTCCCCCCAGAAGAGCTGGACCATGTGGCTGGGGAGAGGCAGAAGATGGATGGATGGATGGATGGATAGATACACATGATGAAGACTCAATATTGATCCTGTCCTCCAAGTCAAGTAAAACGTTCATGGCTTTAGAATGGAATAGAATTTCAATTACACAGGGATGGTACAGTTTAACATGGTATCGTTGCAAAGAATGCAGCTAATGTCCTGAGAGAACTCCCCTCTCATTTGCTTGTCAACATCTTATTTCTGTTTGTTTGTGTGCGTGCGTGCGTGCATGCGTGCAAGCGTTCGACGCGTGCGTGCATGCGCGCATGCGTACGTGTACCTACAAGCATTAGGAGATCATTCTATTTAATTAAGTAGGGTAGACAACAAAATTGGTTTGTTTGTTTTTACGGTTTCTTTTTCTGTTGTTTTTTTTTTTCTTCATAAATCTCCATGTACTGCTTGAAAAAATTCCTATATCCTATTTTTCAAATAGGTTTCATCAGTAAATTGTTTGCTTAGTTTCAACTGACTGTATTAAGTATTTAATAACATTCATGCTGTGATGATATCACAGCATGAATGTAATCAAATTGTGCTGAGACAAATTTAGGAAGTGTTTAGTTAGTCACTTTTGAACTCACACCCTGTGTAAGAGGCTTAATTTTACAGTAACGCCCAAATTAATTCTTATTTAACTGTACTTTTGATACTGTAACTTTGCATTCACTTATTTGTAGGATAGCATTTCAAAGTTCTTGGAGAAATCCCCACACTTCAGATCAGACTCTCCTTAAAACTCCTCTATCAGGTAAAGCATTCATACACTTTATACATGTAGAGGAGGAGAAAAAAAAAGAATTTGGGATATTTTATTTAAAAAAAATATTTACAAATGAAAGTCAAAGATATCATATTTGAATGTTTTACCTACTATGATATTAGACAAGGTGTGCTTCGGAATCAATGTGTTTTGTGTGAAAACCTAGTTGGGTGCGTATCTGTGAAGGTTCTCGTTCTTCCAGGTCAAGGTCAGTCGTTGTCAAATTTAATGTGGCAACTAGACTTAGTTGTTCTTCTTGTAGATGTTTCACCTCTCATCCGAGAGGCTTCTTCACTTCTACCATAAATAGCTTGCTCCACAGGGAAAGGCTGTGTTATGGCTCCTCTGTGTGTATGTGTTTATTTGTTGGTTTATGTGTTGGTAACAGGCAAAACCCTACTGACAACAAAGGTACCGCATAAGAAGCAGCATGGGTAGTTTGAATTCAGCTCAGTGTCACTTACAGAGATCTCTAGATGCTTTACATAAAGCAGACATATATAAAGAAGTTCAAATATTAGGCATGAAAAGCTAATAAATCACAGTAGTGAACTGTAAACCTGCTTAACACACATACAATACAGGACGTGTTCTCATTATAAAAACAGTGATCAGAAAAGATGGATAATCCACACACAAATATACACACACGCGAGCACACTTGAAAAAAGAGACAATAATGTTTTCCTTTTCACAAGCAATATTCGTATGTGAGAAGGCTTGCTTTTTTCATTTGAAAGCATATGAGCATGCTTTACTCTTTAAGTGTTCACTAGAAAGGAAAATGGGGGCAGCTGCTTACTTAGGCAGTTATAATTACAGAACAAATCACACTGCCTTTACCTCCATACCAATTTAAATAGTAGATTTAGCACAAAAAGAGCAGATTTTAAGTCCTGCCATCTGGGATTGTGCATGTGTGTGAGATTCTGCTGTGTGTGTGTGTGTGTGTGTGTGTGTGTGTGTGTGTGTGTGTGTGTGTGTGTGTGTGTGTGTGTGTGTGTGTGTGTGTGTGTGTGTGTGTGCGTGCGTCTTTTTTCTTCTTCTATCTCCACCTCTCCCCACACACCT
>CAAKHD010008454.1:58396-73700 GCA_901007705.1 Fistularia tabacaria
GTGTGTGAGTGTGTGTGTGTGTGTGTCTGTGCGTGTGCATGTGTTTGTATATGTGTGCGTGCGCCTGCTTCCTTATCTTATCTGAACCATTCACCTCACACAGCTCCCAGACGATTTTTCGCTCTCCAAGCCTGAGAGGTCGGCTTAGGGCCCTGAAACTGGGTCATCTGGGTCTTGGCTTTTTTTAAAGGCCGGACATTGGCTGCAAAGCTGCCTGAATCTCTCTCAGATAAAAAAAGGATAGAGCGATTGGTGGTATGAAGCTGGGGAGGATGACGAGTGGAAAGGTCAGGACAGAACAGCGCAGCCCTGTTGATGGGGGAAATATTTTGGACAGCATGCCAGGGTCACTTCGCCAGACTGCCAGCCGTCTGGTAACAGAGGCTCTGGCCAAGGTGGAGGCCAGAGAGCCTCAAGGTCATGCCCTGCAACTCCACTGCTGACAAGAGTGGGGTAGCAAGATGGAAGGGTGGAAAATTTGGGGGAAAACTGGATGTTCTCGTGCCATCACTCAATTTAGAAAAAGAAAAAGGGACTGCAATTTTCAAAAGTGGAACATAAAAGGGTTGCAGTATATTCATAATTTGTGACGAGAAGCTCATCATCACAATTTTAGTACAGTTTAAGTTTACCCTCACAGACAATATTTAAGAAATTGTTTTTAAAAAAAATGTAAGTTCATGCATTTTTTTAACTGGTCATATTTTTGCCTTGTACCGTATTCCTGAGGCACCTGAAATAGGGAATTCTGCAAAATAGACGGGAAATACCCTGGCTAATTTTTGCTTTTTTGTCACCTTTAAATATTTTGGATAATGAACAATAAGTGAAAATGGCAAACACTTTGATAAGATATCATAAAGTAATCATTTAGCAATCCGACCATGTTGAGTTCTCATTAAAAAAGTATGTAAGGTTCAAATAACACATTAACCAGAAAAACTCTGGTCAGATTCTCGAGGAGTTGGGAATCATTTCCTTCTTCCTTTCTTACTGACACCCATGTCTTTGTTCTCCGGATAAATAAAATGATTTCCAATACCAACAATACAAAATCACTCTATTACATAAAACTGCAACGTAACTAACATTCACTCTCTGCTCAAGAAATCCAGTGACACTGTTTTTTTACATTTTATTCCTATGTAACAATATAAATGTCATTCCTGCAATGAAAAACCTCTGCTTTAAAAGAAAACATGCTGAATCAGCAAATGAAAATATTTGGCATTATGAATTGAAACTTAGTATTATACATGGGTAAATTGATTTAGCAATTTTAGCACAGTGTTGAAGTTAATATTCAGATTGGTTGTTAAAAAAGACTTTCGCGTAATATTTATCTAGTCGGTGTTGGAATAGTAGACACAGTAAAACACTAGTAAACATATAACATAGCTCCCTAATGACATTTTAATACTGTTATTGATTGAGGTTCTACAGTAGCTCATGATAGATTAACCTTAAATGAATCCCATGAAGTAGATGTGCTTATTGACATCCATGTTAGTTCTGTGACGTATATCTTAATTGATGTTGGGAAAAAAAATGCTGCAATTGCTTGTTCTGAATACTTTCCCTCTCACACAGTACCAGGCTTTCTGAGATGAAAGCCCAAGTCTCTTTATGTGCTGCAATCCTTAAGTAATGTGTTGCAACACAACCTTATCATCATGTTTCCGTACTTGTTAAACTTCCTTCGTTGGAGTGTTTTTACTCCTCACGGAACCAATACCGAGACACTGCAATTGATGACAAAACAAATCTTCAAGTACTCTTTCAAGGCAGCTCTTCTGCGTAATGACTACAACTGTCTGAAAGACTAAACTCTAGGCATGCAAACACTACTGTTAACAGCAGCACATTTAATTATTCTTTCCTGTGACAAACCGCAAAATGCACATTAGGAACTTGCTTTCTCAGACTTGAGTTTGGCCCTTTTATGCTGTGCATCAAAGTCAGCTCTAGCTGAGCCCTGGTATTACAACAATAAACATAGTGTTGCTTAATAATGCTGCACTCAATATCAAATAGGTAAACATGAAGCTTTGCACCCAAAATGTAACATTTTTAATTCACTGGGCTCCACCTCTGTGCTGTAATGCAATTGCAGAAAGTAGAAATTAAAATAACTGTTAAAAATGTGATAACATAAAGTGTCTTCTATACGTTAAAAAATAAATTAAATTCAGTATAAATACAGAAAACAAAATAACCAGAAAAATAAGCATTTTTAAAACATCCACATTCTCAAACAAGAGACAACATTTTTGATATCATGCCATATCTGCATTCTGCACCAGCATTTACTGCATTCATGGAACACCTCCAAAAATAAATAAGTACTTAAATAAATAACCCTTAGATTATTTAGTATTTATCATTCATTCCCTTTACAGTACATTATTTTGCCTGTACAGTGATAAAGTATAATACAGCAATTACAGCATGAAAGTGGGCTAAACCCATTGTCTCCTATGACTGGGAATAAAATCAGGACTCGGGGGAACTAGTGCTCTGCCTGGCAGGCCAATCAAACTAAACCAAATGGGTCTTAACAATCCTGAATCATCTGTCTTTTTGTTGGTCTACCACAGGAGATTTGGCCTTGGTGGAAGCTCCATCAGATGTCCCATGCTGCCCCAAAATACATCCCATATTGTGGTTTTGAGGATCAGATTTTGGCTGAGTGAAAGACAAGGTAGGGAGGTTGAGGTCAAAAGGCGAGGGTCTCTGAAGCCAAGCTTGCCGCTGTGACCTCAAAAGTGTCCCGTCCTGGCAGCAAAAAGGCTGTGGGAGTGTGGCATAGCCGAGGAGATGCGGCCAAAGCTGGACAAAGGCCACTTGATGATGAACTGGGAGGTCACTGGCAGCAGATACCTGGACAGACGGACAATAGGGAGGGACGGAGGGATTATGGGAAAGGATGAACATAATGAGAGGATTAGATATGTAAAGGTCAGAATTTAGAGGTCAGGATGCATTATCACAGGGCACAGAAACCATACATCCACTGGTTTTCATATGCCACTTCTACCATCTTATATTTGCACATGGCAATTTTAATATTGGCGTTCTATTTTCAAGCCCCCACCCACGCACCCATTCCAAGCCTCCCACCTCAAACAAAAAAAGGAAAAAAGGAAAAACCAGAGTCAGAGAGAAACTTTACAGTATTTCAAAAGCTAAAATGCCACGTATAATCAAAAGTTTAGTTTGAGTTTTAATAATTTAAATTTTCATACATTTGGGTTTAAAGTGACAAATTATGGGCCTCATACTGACAAAGGTAGATTATTTTAAATATTTTTGACAACTAAGTTGTCTACTTTGACCCTTCATTTTTTTTGTATCAGGAAAATAAAATCCTCACCTATCGTTCCGAGGCATTGACGTCAGTTCCTTTCTAAGACTTTTCTATGACACCTTCCACCGAGACAGAGCAGTGAGGCAGCTCCTGCTAACAGCGTTCCAGTACCTGAGAATGAGACCAGCATCAGGTTGAGATAGTCAGGAGCGGCTAAACTTTCCGCCCTTCCTACTTAGCTACTGGAAATGAGTCAGACATGGTTGTCAAAGCAATGTCAGATGGGATGATCAAATCCTGGGTAAGGTTATTCAAATGTTGGAGTCGTAAAAAGATAGGAGCAGGAGGGAATGTTGAATTCTTCCGGAGTGGTCTCTTGGAAGAGTAGCTTACATTTATGGAATTTACCAGCACATTTGTTTGGTGCTTCATTTTACACTTTCTTTGTTCGCATCACCACATCCTCAGCAGAGAATCAGAAAACACAAAGCGAGACCAAAAGCCAGTTTAAAGAATGTAGTCTCTGTCGAGGTGTTTAGTTTTGACAATCTAATCAAATGGGAGCCACTGGGGAAGAGGATTACAGAGTGAGGAAATATCTTCTTTCAAGCTGGTGCACAGATAGCACACTTTTCTCTGACAGCTCTTTTTGCTTGTGAAATAGCTCTTGGACAAATTAGCTGAGCAGGGCTTTCTAAAGTCGACCTTAATGAAAAGAAGCCATGTCGCTGAGGGCGTTGAGCTGAGCCCAGACCCAGGAGAGTTAGGATGGATTCAAATTAACTTCATTTAGTCCGGGTGTCCTTGAATCTGCTTCAAGTGGGCCGCAGGTATCCCTCCAGCATATCTTTTTCAGTTGTGACTGGACTAAGTGAGCAAGAACTCAGTTGAGCAATTTCTCAGACTTTAACCCAAAGAAAAAGGGAGGACAGACTATGCCTTACTTTCAGTTGTTTGCATTTTTTTCTTCAAAGTGCAACCATAGAAGTGGCATTTTAGCAATTTAATACCATGATTCAACCCTACTTCATTTCGTACTTTGGCCGTTTTCAATCACAATGTAACAACTCGAATTCCATTCATGGACTTGTATTGGGATTTGTTTCCCAATTGTGCCTCTTAAATCCTCAGCCTTAAAAATGGCAGTCCATAAAGGAAAATAAAAGAAAATGCAATATTGACCAATCTTTAGGGTATACACAAGCTCCTCCTCTTGGTATTCACTTTGAGAAAATTCTACTCCTATAAAGCATCACAGTGGTGGTACGAGAGGTAATGGATGGTGAGAGCTTCTCATGTCATGTAGCCTCTGTCTCTGCAGGCTACATTTAATTGGAACCGCATTCAGAATCCTCCAGGTTCATCCTCATTTTGAGTGTGAGAAGATCCTGGTTAAAACATGTGTGCTTGAAAGCCAGAGGGAGACATGCTCATGCTGTAATACATCAGTTGATATGAAGACAGCTACTCTCCTGCTTCCATCCTCTCCTGCTTCATTCCCTTTATGCAAAACAAAATATAGTCCAGGGTAACTGACAGGCCTTCCATTCTGAGCCTTCAAAATCACCATTAAGATGCAACTGTCATGGTGATTAAAAGGGCACATAAAGACTTACCATGACTAAGGATAGAAAGGGAAGGCCGCTATGATAGCTGATGCAATCGTAAACCAAGAGGTACAAAGTGGCTTGAAGGTTATCTGCATCCCACGTTCAGCTCAACACCCCAATTAACCCTAATTACTACCATATTTTTCAGACAGATGAAAGTTAATAGAATCTGAAAGTTTTGTCATTGTGGAAGAACTGTCTTTGGGAGGAGACCATAATTTCAGGCTTAACAAGAAAGTCATTAGTTGAGCTATTTCGCTAGTACCTCTCATCTGCCCACACACATTGAAGGACTTCTCCAAGACCCACGTAGCTGTTGACACATCTGATCAAAGCACTCCACACAGGGAGGAGGCTTGAACAGGAGTGGGCAGGTGTTGAAAACCGTGTTGAGCTCAAAGACCCCAATGTTTTCTGATTATTGAAACACATTTTTATCTTGCAATCTTTTCTTGTCTCATTTTTTGTAAAAATGTGTGCTTTAGCAATCTTATATGTATGATCCTTTTCAATACGTTATAATTTACATTTAATACATGGTAAACCACAATCTGTTGGCTTCTGTTGCAAGAATGTTTTGACTTTCAATTGAAACGGGAGAACATCTGTGAAGATTGCTGTAAAAACTGATTCATCTAGTATAACTGCAGTCATGATCTCTTAACATAACATAACACAAGAGGACTTGAGGAAAAAAAAAGGTATTACATGAAAGCCATGCACATTTGCAAACCAATATACACAGACTTGCCAGCATATCTTTTTTAAGGTGGCAGACCACACCAAACCCGGGATGAGACTTCAGGCTCTTTTGAGTTGACATGGCAATTGAAAATGGGACGTTTATGTACTTTCCCTGTGTAAGTATGAAGCCTTTTTGAGACCCCCCCCTTTGCGCTTTTAATGTTACCACATTGTGATGTTTGATACAAAGTCAACGAATCATGCATACATCTTATATTAAGTCTGCTAACATTTCTTCAGACAAAAAGTCTCCGTTTCTGAAAGGGGCAGGAATCAAATACGCTGTATTGGTGTCTATCCATCTCGATCAAACTGGAGTCAGTATCTGGATTTTGGGAGATCTCACTCAGAAACCTTCCGATAATTTTTTATTCTTCCTTCCAGAGTAGAAGTGAGTAAATAGGATGTGATCTCTAAATGGTCATACTGTATCTATTATGAATAGTTCACAAACATTGTTCAGTGACTCCAGGGGAAAATAGCAATTTTTTAAAGCATGAAATACTGTTCAAGCTGGTTTATTGCATTGTCAATAAATATTTGCTTCTAAATCATATTTTCTTATAATATAGTGACAGTGATAGTCCACTCATCTAATTATAGTTTCAAAAGTTAATCAATTCCTAACTTTGAGATACTTTATCATTTAATTTTTAACTACTTCCTTTTTAGTACAGCATTCTTGGTTTTGCATGACTGCATTGTTTTTTTACAAATATAAAAAAGCGCAGTTTGTTTTGTGTGCTGAGTGTGTGTGTGTGACTGGCTGGGTGTGGTTGTTATGTACGAAAATGTATTTAATTGTAATACTTAAACACGATACAAAGTCTAAGTATTCTTTCTTCTCACATCTACCTGTCTTTGAGAACTGTCAGTTATAACTAACCTGTCTATCAGAACTATGACATAGTTGATGCATAAACATCCTCTGCATTGCTAAGAGTTAGATTAAATTTTAAACCAAGCATTCCCTTTGGAGCCGGTTGTTTCTATGGTGGTATTTTGTAATTACTCTAATTTGAGTAAAAATGTAGTTTATTATTTCAAATTACTTGAAAGGATAATTTCTTTGTGCTTGAACAAAGTAACACAGTTTTGGTGTCGTGTAGAACCAGTTAATTCCTCAAGAGGAAAATGTAAATCATTATCCTGTGAATGAACGATGCTGTACCCTGACCCCTCTTTGAAGTGTATTATAAAGGAGCCATGGCTTAACCAGCATCATCTATAGTAGCTGGAGTAACTATACACTATTGATGGGGGTCCACAGATTCTCATTAGCATCAGGGTGCACAGAGCTCAGAAACCCTGTATTGGTACAAAGCATGATGTGAATCATGGATTAATAGACATGTTTTTCTTAATATATCAAAATATCTTAATTTGAACCAAATACCTAGCTTTGTAATGTTCCACTTTCTTTTCCATTTTGATGGAAAAGAAAGCGGAACTCACATGTCTCTCTTGTTTTGTTCGTTAAAAAACTGAAAAGAATCTGATAGAAAAAAATCTAAAGTATAAATGTAAAATTAAGTTCAATTTTTTGAATATATATGGAGAATGCTTTTGCTAAATTTTTTTAATGCACCTATACATGGTAATTAATTTCCTTCCTTAAACCTGAGACCTCAAAATCACTGTGAAAGAGCAAATATGACAATACCAGCAGATATAAGCATGAGTTTGCAAGCAAGTTCCTGCAATCATCATGTTAAATTTTTATCTTAACAATCAACTCTTCCTATAGAATGAATTATAAAAAGATTTCACTGTCAAAATATTCTGTCTAACATTTCAGCCATTTGATTTCCAATGGGCTATGTTGTGATGTCCAATATTCTCTCTCTGCATGTGGTGTATAAGAGGCTCTACTTTTATAACTTGTAAAGAAATGACAAATAGGATAAAAATGATCCCATTGATGCTTGTATCGTCCTTGAATTGCCATAATATTCTGTCATTGCAATTGTTTTTTCATTCTGTTGTGTTGCATCATGTTTAATCTTTGGCCTTTTTAAATGTATTCAGGTGCATTAAGTCGTTGAACATGCATTTAGAGGCTTATCAAACAATCTCAGTAGGTGAAAAACACATACCTAAATACAAGCAATATACTATTTCTCCACAGTCCCTCTGTGACTTTGAGACACTAGCATAGAAACCTGTGGCTTAGACCTGTTACCCTGCAACAAATGAATTGTAGCTACATGGTACTTAGATCTAATTGTGTCAATCACTAACTAAAGCATTTGACCTTTGGTTCCTGGTGGAGCATACAGTAAATAAGCCACTGCATTTAAGAGTTTTGTTTTGTTTTTTTCTTTCAGTAGAGGTGGTTATCCTATCTCTTTCATAGTGAGGGGCTTTACATCACCTACACATAGAGGATGCATAAACATAATCTATAATTACGTGCATTTAAGCTGTTTAGATTGTCTCAGATGTTGCTACAACAACAGCAAAACCAAGATTACATTTTTTTCTTGCTTGTGCAGACACATTTTAGCAGTGACATTTTTGACGATTTGCTGCCATTCTGTGGCCAGGGATGCCTTGCCTTTCAAATTGTACAGGAAAAGATAATTTAAATGTTTACCTTTAAACAAAACGCTAAAGATCTCAAATACATTTCAAAACATTTCAATGTATGCTAAACTACGTCAATTAAATATCAAATAATATTAATCGCTTTGGACCTTACCAAACATCTTACACATAGAGTGGGCTAGCATAGACTTTAAATCCAGGGCATCTTATTAAATGTCAATTACACTATTAATACAGTATAAAGCAGAAGGTAAACCTTTTATTTTGTTTGGTGGTACCATGATTACAGCTTTGGCTATGTGAAAGGACAGATGGCCATCGCATGTAAGTCTCATGATATATGCATGCAAATGTACACACATACTATTTACCCACTTAGATACAGGCAAGCTTATGCATTTATAAGAAAATAATCATAATTAGCTTTTTAGTAATCGAAAGTGTTGTTGGTTTGCAACAGCAGCCTGCATGCCTGATGGGAAAATGTGAACAGTGTGGAATTTCAAATAACAGAAAAAAGAAGTTCTTATTGTTGATCGTGATATTGATGTAGTGCAGGTGGAGCACTCAATTCTCACTGATACCAGTCTAAATATACATTGAGGTTATGATGCTCTTCATAACGCATTCAGTGAAAAACATATTTTAAAACATGGTATCATGGTGATGCATAGCAAGCTGGTCAAATAGTTGTAGTGTTGGCAAACAGTGTTCCAAACAGCCATTAATATTCTATCTTCTCCCATGCCATTTCCAATAGGAAAAAAAATATTTTCTTCTAGAACATATAGTATTGTCACTTTTGTTTTTTTTTGTTATGTTTTGTTTTTATGTACCAGAACTAAAATCATTTTTAAAAATAAGTAACAGGAGCAAGAGGAGACAATGCTAGACTGTTGAGCAACCAAAACAACCATGTTGGGGCAGGTGAAACCAAGTCTAATCTATGGCTGTGAATTGGAGAAAGCAGCAGAAAGCAGTGAATTAAAACGGTGCTTGAAGATGGGGGATAGCAGGGTTAGCAACACTAAACCAAGCAGAGACCTGCATCGGTGCGCGAGGAGACGGAGGAAGAAGAAGAGGAGGAGGAAGAAGCAGCAGCAACAGCAGCAGAGGTGGAGCCATGGGTAGAGGCTGGTCCAGCAGCAAATGGTAAGCTTTTTTACACAGACATATATAGACAGAAAAAATAAGGAGACACAGGCCAACTCATGCTTAAAAATGCTCTTAAGGATATATATATTGCAAATACTTGCATGTAACAGAACTTAACTACCATGGTTGAATTATCATTGTCATTTTTTTAAATTCTGACATTTTAATGATAATATTGTATTCTCAATCTGTTCCGAAATTTTTTCAACAGAAAATAAAACAATCAAAAGAACAAACTTCTAGTGGTGCTGCAACCTGTAACGTAAACACAAATCCCAAAAGATGTGTTTTTTTTATGGTCCGTGTTATTGTACTGTGGCTCTAAGTGATAGAATGTTAAAACATGCACAATAGTTATGAATCATGTAAGGCAAAGCCCCAGGAAAAGGGAGCTCTTTCTTATAAGGTCATTTGCTGCACAGGCTCATCTAGGCTCTAATTGAATTAAGCAGGCCTCATGGGGCCCTGGGCTAACCTGAGCACTAATCTGTGGACCATTTTTTCCTATTAACAGCACACTGCCTCTCTCCCTTTCTCCACTCTCCTTACCTCTGTTTGACAGCCCAAAGCATATGTGCTTTGAAAAGTTCAGTCATTTTAAACCTTAGCAGCTGTCTCCAGCAAGGACCATCCTTAGAAATAGAATGAGGATGTTTATTTATATAATCAGTCATGTAATGAAGATGTCAGCACTAAGACCCATTAGATGACAAAAAAATGTTGTATTGTAAAATGCCATAGTGTGTGTATTAACACATTTGGTTTCAAAAAACAGACCTTTTATTAAAAAAGTCCGGAATAATAGCCACACTTCATTTTCAAACTAGCTGTTACAGACTGGATTTATTATTCACACTGTGTTAATAATAAGAACTTAATAAGACTCTATGTGTCTGTTTTGCTCCTAAATGGTCATTGGATTCTCTAAAACGTAATTTTTCAACCATATGTGTAATTAATTTGGCAAAGCGATGGAAATAGAAAATAAACAAATACAAGATAGAAACATGAAATTAAGTTACCAAACATTATGTAAAATTTCAATAAAACTGGTATGCTGAATTATTGGCCCCAAATATTGTATATAGGAGCTCCAACAGTCCTGGTTCATTCACCTGTAAGAAACTTATTGGAATCTGGTGGTATTTAGATCTTAGTATTAGTAAAAGGATAACAAAATATGTATTCTCACCGTTTGGGAAAATCACTGACACAATTGTTTTTATACTCTGAATATGCTCTTTCCCAGTAATGTTTGGTATAAAACAATTTTGACAATACCTTTTTCAATTTGTTTGCAGTATAGTGTCGTAAACATAACGTTAAAATGCATTTCAAGGCATTTTCATTGAACAGAAGCAATCGGCCATACTAACCCATTATCTCTATAACTACAAAAACATTAATAATAAGTGAAGGTGCCAAAGAAAATAAAATACAGATTTTCACATTAAGAAACTAATATTTACATGTTTTTAACAGCTGACCTTGGGTGTGAGTTTATACAGATCTTAGACATTGCCTGTTGTTGCAGTGGGTAAAAAAGCTCAATATTTTGAGGAATGATTCTTGACATCCTGAAGGTCTGTAGGTGAAACAAACAATATAGCATGCTCAAATGATGAGGGTGTACCTCTATAGGACTGTTGCACAATAACTCTACATCAATTTACAAAGCTAACCAGTACACATTTTTGAGACTTTGAGACACTCTTCATTGTCATAGGGTTATTCCCAGAAAATATATGGTTGGGGTCTTGGTGACTGAAACAGTTCATTTTCCAAACATATAATTTTCACCCATTTCTTGTGAACGATCTGAACAGTCATTTTCGTACGTAACATTCTTCCAATTTCGTTTGGAAACCTTTTTGATAATTTCTAAAGTGAAACTAAGTTTTTATTCCAACGAAATCTCAGGAAGGAAAGTCCCCAAATACTTTCAGCCAAATATAACTTGGTATGATTAAAGACAGGTTTAATCCATTTTCATGTGAATGCTTCATAATCATGATAATTGTCGTCAGGAGATATGGATGTTGTGCAAGGTACATAGATTAAGGCCTTAATATTTCATAGCTCCAAAATGATAAATGTCGTGTATTTGTATTGCAGTCACTCTTCTTCCAAATATAAAGCTCGATATCTCACCTGAGTCCTAATGCTTCCTGTGACTAAACAGGAAGCTAGATTCAGCCTCCTTAGTGCTATTCTTTTAGTTGGGACCCTAAAACTAAACCACTTGTGCAACCGCTGAAACATAAATAATAAACTACTCAAAGATGATGAATGTTATGTGTTTTCCTCACCTGCTATCGTCCCATTCAGGGCTGAGTCCAGTCAAGGAGCCACGGGACTCTGAGACAAACTTGTAGACAACCAACAAGCAGTCTCTACACAACTGAACCAGCCTGCGGCAGCACTGCAACTCCAGGGGTGTCACCACTTCGCTACTCTTCCGGAAAATGGTTTCCCACGATGAACTGAATGGGATGCAACGGCAAATTTACGTATCCACATGCACAGAGTCATACACATGTGTAAAAAGACACACACACACACACACACACACACACACACACACACACACACACACACACACACGCAATCACATGCAGTGAAATTTAGGTAGAATTTCCAGCATCATATTAGCATCAAATAAAAACCATCTGACAAAAGGGGGGCTATACTTTATTAAGTCGAGGAGTGAATTTTGATTCATGATTTTGAAGAAGCATCGATGCATTGATAAATGAGGAGTGGTCCTACATCCATTAATTTAAAAACATGTTTTTGTCAAACCCTCATAAACCAATCCGTAAGGGACTCAACAATTGAGTCAACATTACATTTTATGTACATTTTATGTCTACCTCCTTTCAGAACTTGGAAGATAAGAGGTGCTTTTACTTCAAATTCCAAAGCCTGCTAAATTCACCAATCCACAATAGCTAATAGGGTGTTTGATTGTGGTTCTTTTAGATAAAATATCAAAATATAGGAATGGGGCTAGACTTGTTCTTTCTATTTGCAGCATTTTTTGAGGTGCTCTACTTTGCTTTAGCTGCATGACATAAGGGCATCCCCGTTACATTCAGCCATGTTGGGCTGTGACCTGTTGTTGCCAGGAGCTGGAGAGTGAGCCACCAAACTAGAGGCATGATCCAGGACAAGCTGTGCTTCAATAGGCAGCGCTTGAGGAGAGGCTTTCGTGAGGGTAGTCATGAATAGGCTCCTTGCCGCCCTCCTCTCTGCCTCCAACTGTCCTTTCAATTACCATTTTTTACAATTTCTCATTTTATTTCATTATTTATTGTTTACCCTTTTCTCCTCTAGAATATTATCCCCTCATCTCTATCACTTACTGGACGAATTTTGCTCTCTAAATCAGGACTGTCAAAACTGTGAAATGGTGGAAAATTGGCACATCGAACCAAATTTCTTATTCTCCGCATGAGACATCTGTGTCGAGCGTAGCATGAGGATATGGAACAGTTACACCGAAATTACATACAATGTGAAAAGGTATATTAAGTGTAGCTGTATGACTTGTCCCTGAACTGGTTCAGTTTTGTCAGATCATGTATTATGAAAAAACATTAATTCATTCATTATCTACACTGCTTATCCTGTAGATCATGAGGGGCTAGAGTCAATCCCAGTCACTGGGCGAGATGTGGCGTACATTCCTCTTTTCCTTGCTGACACAAGTGAGAAAGCACTATGCAACAAGTTTCCAGCATTTATTTGGATTCTTAACAGTTACATTCTTCTTTAATCCCCAAAAGCTGACTGTAAAATGCAATTTAGACTGGATGGTACTGAATGCCGGTCATTCTCTATTGTTGATTCCTCAGTCATATTGAATAAATCAAACAAGATGGCCCAGCTCCCACTTAAACTCAAATACAAACATTGGGTCTTTCAGACAGGAAGATTTTACGACAGAGATACGTAAAGTCGTTGCAGAGTGAGCACCTATAGAGTGATGCAAAACTCGCTCAGTATTGTAGACTTGGACCTGGTGGTGGTCTGAGGGTTTCAATCATAGAAATGACCTCCACTCAAAACTAATCACAAATACTAATAGATATGTTTGTCTAAAATCTGGTGAAGACTGGTACTGCCCACCTTAGAATGAAGTGTAGTTAGCTGTCGTCTAGCATCCCCATTCAGTAAACTTAGGATTGCAATCTTTGCATTTATTACATGAGAGCATTATATCTAATCATCAAATTTAGTAGTATCCCTTTTTTCTTCCTTTCACTCCAACAAGCATGTAAAAGGATTCAGATAGGTGCTTCAAGTGTAGTGATTGATTGCAAAATCCATGGCCAATACAACACTGCTTTTTAAAATAATGACTTGGTCAATAACTTGGATTTGTTGTTATTTAATCTGCATTTGTGAATGGAAACCTGTCTGTAAAATGCTTGTAAAATGGATATAACTGATCTCATCCGCAAACAAGTTCAACATATTCTTGAAAAAGGTTACAATGAAAATTCAGTTTTCGTTGCATAGCAATAGTTTCTCTCAAAATCTAATGAGAGAAAACAAAAACATAAGCATCTCTCACCTGCATATAGATATGCTATAAATGGATGGATGTTTTCTGTCCCACCAATAACAGACAAGAAAACAAATATCCGCCAGTATTTTCCTATAAATCTGTGTGTGTTTTCATGGTTCTTCGTCAGTATATTCTTGACCACATGGCTCATCAAACAACCAGCACTACAGGTGAGCAATCCTAAGTAATGGTATTGCTATCCTCTTGTAAATCCCCCTCTAAATATAATACCGTAATATGCACTGCGCAGACCTACCCAGAGTGGGAAAAGCAGTTCCACAAGCCCTGTCCGTGACTCCAAAGTAGCCTGTTAAAGACACGGTTAAAAAGTCGATAGAGGTGAAGGCTCTCGACATCTGGCTCCCTCCAAATCCGCTGCAGTGCTGAACGTACATTGGTACGCACAATGTCCAGCACCTACAACAAGGTAAGAAAGCAGAGAGGAAAAGTGTCAACCGAACACAATCTACTACGCAAGACGAAGGCTGACTTTGCTCTCCAAAAGAGATAGAGTCATTGACAACTGCAGACATGATAGTCAGAAGACTGATGTTCATACTTTTTATTGATCCACTTGTTGCTGGAACTGCACAGATTGAATATTTACAAATTGTTTTTTTAACTGGGTTTACAAACAATTTTTCCAGATTCTGCTCTAAATCAAATGGATAATGACAGAAACTTGCATGATTCACACTGCTCATTTGCCTGAAAAAATTGGATGATGCATTTTTGAACAGCTGCCTGTTTGTTAAAACAACCCATAGACAGTATTTGGTTAAGGTAATTATAAGAATAATATCATATATATTCATTCACAAATTATTCAGTTTTCTAATGAATATGCAATAGTAACAATAACAGCCATAAATGTGAATTTCCACTTCAACCATACGCAATGAGGACATTGACATCATATATACCCTGAGTACTTGGAAGGTATTGCAGTAGTTTTATGGTCACCGATATTCCTCATTGATATGCAAGTTGATATTTAATCCATCTGTAAAGTTTTACCATTAATTGATGCAATGATTTCAGCTTGCATTCATGATACAAATCAACACAAACATACAAATAAATAAACCCAACAAAAAGTAAAGACTTAATAAGCATTCAATGTACAGTAAAGACATAAATTCATTATTAAAATTTCACACACATATAATAAGGGTCCGGGCTATCTCTGCATCTAGGGTGACATCCAAAAATTGGTGCACATGCTTGTGTGTTTATGTGTGTGTGTGTGTGTGTGTGTGTGTGTGTGTGTGTGTGTGTGTGTGTGTGTGTGTGTGTTTGTGTGTGTATGTGTGTGTGTGTGTGTGTGTGTGTGTGTGTGTGTTTTAACTTCAAAAATAAAAAAAGAAA
>CAAKHD010008454.1:73720-97607 GCA_901007705.1 Fistularia tabacaria
AAATATGTGTGCATGCGTGTGTGTTTGTGTGTGTGTGTGTGTGTGTGTGTGTGTGTGTGTGTGTGTGTGTGTGTGTGTGTGTGTGTGTGTGTGTGTGTGTGTGTGTGTGTGTGTGTGTGTGTGTATGTGTGTTTTCATTTCCACAAAACAAAAAGTATAAACAGTGGTGAACACTGGAGTGGACTAATTGCTGAAAAGATGGCAGTCTAGGTGAGAAAATATCAAAAGTTATCAGGTGGTCAGAACCTGCCACAACTTTCCATCTTCCCATCGTCATTTTCCCATTCCCCTTATGTTGCTGCCTTTTCTATCTCCCTCCTTTTTTGTTGTTTCACCTCATTCAGAGTGCAGCGATGTGGTTTTCCTGCCTTTGATTCCTTGCTCCTCATTACTGACGTTGCTGCTTTACTGTGTGTGCACGCATGCAATTGCTATGCGAAGGGGCAAGATAACCGACTGGAAATACGAGGCAAGTCAGATGCACATACACTGATGAATAAACACACATACAGAAATGTTTTGGTATGGTAATAAGATGGGAGAGTGATGGGCACTACATTCCTGACCTCTGCCCACTGCTCATTAAGCTGCTCCACTCCAAATGAAACATCAGCTAGAACCACACCACCACAACCCACAACAAAGCTAGGCGCAGTTGTGCAAAGCAGCAACTAAGAGATCACATCATTATTGACACGCCCACTAGGTTCTATTTCACATCTTGTCCCCTCTCCTGTTTTGTTTACCTCTTATTGTATGTCTGTATTTCATACTATGTGAGATGATAATGATTGTGTTTGTTATTGGCTTTTTTACAGTAGGGGATGATTTACTTTGGACCTTGAAAGTTGGTTAAAAAAGTTGAACAAATCAGGCAGGGGATGTGAAATTATGTGTCATTCAACAGGACTATACAAACTTAGCTATTTAGTTTGTGTGGAATATAAGGAAAGTTACTTGTTTCAGTGAGAGATGAATGTGGTCAAAAGTTTTCAGCCAACTATGTTACAATATCTGAGACAAAGTGTCACTGTTGCATTTGTCAAAACTAGAGTTTTTTTATTTCAACAACATTTTAGTTATTTCACGAATCTTTCTTGATTTTTTGTCTCTCTTTTTTGTCTCACAGACTACGACAATTACGCCTCAGTAGTGAAAGAAAACTTTATAAAAACTGCTTCAACTAGCCTTCTTTCGACCCAATTCTTTTCAACTGTCCTTCTTTCAAATGAACTGGCTATCAGAGATTATAATCCTGTAACTCAGTTTCCTGAGTGTATGAGCATATATCATTAATGCTTGAGAAAAAGGAAATCATTGAATATACATGCATCTGTTTTGAAAATCTTGATAATCATAAAAATAAGATAGATAATTTATCAGTCCCAAAGGATAGCATTTTTTTTAAAGTGAAAATTCAAAGGTGTTTCTGGAGAGGAGAAATTTCATTTGGCATTCTTGTCAATGAACCAATGACAAAAAGGAATTCATCAACTCCAAAAAGTGACTTGGGCCAATTCAGTCATATCTCAGCTACTCTTCTATAAAATTCCCTTTATGGTAATTTCTGCCCCTTCTCACAGACACAGCACTCACAATATCATAGCAAATAAAGGAAAAGATCATGATTGTCAAGAAATGATATGTGTGTACACAGAAATTAAGCATCTGCCCTATGGTGCCAAATTGTCCTCCAACCCTTAGCAGACACAAATCAACGGAGAAGTAGCTAAAAGGCTAAAAAAGCGAAATTCACCTTCCGTTGTTTGGTTGAGTCCAGCTTTACCAGCCAATAGGAGGCTACCTTTGGTTTGTGGTATTTCCAGTTGTCAAGAATCTGTGAAAAAAAGTAAAAGTGGTCAAAATAGGTGTTATCACAGTCAATTATTTCTCAAAAGGCACAAAGTAATTAATATTGAATTTCATCTAACAGACAGTGTACAAATATATCCGGTGTAAAAACGTATCTGCTCATAGGGCTTGTTTACTGCATTGTTACTAATGTATTTGCTCACAGGTTTTTTTTTTACTACATTGTTACAACAGTGTCAAATAATCAATCACCAAGATGTTTTATTTCCGTTCTCAGAGGTTAGTCGAGATGCACTCCATTTCTGTCGACTGAGAAGTTTTCAGCAATTCTAAATCGACTTGGTCATATAGCCTTCAAGGTCATATAGTTTGCAAGGCTAAGTGTTTCATTTACAAACATATGGTGACTATCATGACACCTTCAACAACACAAAAGTTCTATGGTCCATGATAATCAGACCTCAAAGAATCTGGAACGAACGACAGAGCTCCTCCTAAGTAAGCAGTAATGTGATTTCTACCACCTTTCCCACATCCTTTTAATACATATTCCGCACATTCTACAGCAATATACTGTATATACAGTAGTTTCGTAAGTCTTCTTCTTCTTCTTCTTCTTCTGCTTCTTCTTCTTTTTTTCCTTTCGGCTTTTCCCTTCAGGGGTCGCCACAGCGAATCAACCTTCTCCATCTAACCCTATCCTCCTCTCTCACACTAACTAACTTCATATCCTTTCTCACTACATCCATAAATCTTACTCTTTGGTCTTCCTCTAGACCTCCTGCCTGGCAGCTCCCATTCCAGCATCCGTCTACCAATCTTTCACTATCCCTCCTCTATATATGACCGAACCATCTCAGTCTGGCTTCTCTGACCTTCACCCCAAAACATCTAACTTGTGCTGTCCCTCTGATGGACTAATTCCTGATCCTATCCATCCTCATCATTCCCAAAGAGAACTTCAACATCTTCATCTCTGCTACCTCCCACTCTGTCTCCTGTCTTTTCGTCATTGTCACGTTTTCTTGACCATACAGCATCACTAATGTCACCACTAACTTGTACACCTTTCCTTTCATTCTGGCTGATAGTCTTCTATTGCATAGTACTCCTGACACTTTTCTCCACCCATTCCAACCTGCCTGAACCTGTTTCTTTACCTCTTTTCCACACTCTCCGTTGCTCTGGACTGTTGACCCTAAGTACTTGAAATCCTCCACCTTCTTGATCTCCACTCCCCGTAGCCACACCATTCCATCCGGGTTCCTCTCATTCACACACATAACCAGCTATAATATAGCTATATGTAACACAGCTATAAGCTATGACCTATGTGATAGATCCCATCCTATTTAGCATTCTGTCTACCTGTTATCTTCACACTGATCATAGAGGTCTTTAACTCGTCCCTTCTATCCTTTGTTTCTCAGTCAAACTGACTACCATCATCCCAATACTGTAAAACTCATGTGGTCAATCCTAAAGTATGAGGCAACTTATCTCTAGAAGCTCCTTCCATTTAAGAATATAGGGGCACATTAAAACTTCACAACTCAAAGCCTACTTAATCTCTTATGACCTGTCTGAGTCATTTCAATCTGCCTTCCACACACAGTAGAGCACGAAAGCAGCCCATCTTTAAATCATCCATAATGTACTCCTCCCCTCAGACTCTTGATTTAGCCCCTCATCTTTCTGGACCTCACTCTAGCTTTTGACACTTTTAACCACACTATTCTTATCTTCCCACTGACATTGCCTGCTACTAAAGACTACTCACAAACATACAACAGTCTTTTAACATTAACACCAGCAACCTCTGTTCCTTAGGGGGTTGTCCCTCTCTCAGGGTTCAGTGGTTCAGGGTTGACTCCTCTCTTATTTGTCTTTTGCTTCTTTCGATCATCTTCAAGTTCAATGGTAGCATCACGTTTATTCCATCTGCCAATTCCTACATTGAATAAGCAGAACTCTTTACCCAGTAGTTCCTGTGTATTTGCAAGCTGTCTTTTTTGTATTATTTACAACATCTGCCAACTTGTGCAGATAAGTCCCTCACATAGAGTTTAGAAGCATGTGTTTCCAGTTAGGAAGGTTAATATATGCGCAAACAAGAGCATGCAACCCAAAGATTTATTTTCAAAAAATCCACAAGGATCCACAAGGTCAAGAGCTTAAGTGTAAAGTAAAAGTTGCATTAACATTCCTAAAAGTAATACATGTTTGTTAAATATTTTGCCTTAATAAGTACTTTATAAACCTTCTCTAGAAAGCTTTGTTCATGCTTGCAATCCTCACCTCATATGTAAACAAATTAAACCCTATTAAAGCACAACAAATTGCACTTCCACCTTTAGATGTTTTTTTCAACTGTAAGAAAAGATGAGCTTTTGAGTAAAAGATAAAGGAGTCAATTAATCCCATGCAACATCAAAATTAGTCCAATTCAGCTTCAACTTTAGATCAAGAAAAAAATAAAATGGCAAAGAATGCTTTCATAATGATGGAAGTTTCTCTCCCTCAAAAATGAAAACTGAACATAACAGGTGCAGTCACTCTTCTTCCCTTCAATAGTATTCTCCTTAGGGCCAGTTAACAGTACAGGTGTGGTAGTTATTGTCTCTTGCGGCTCTAAAACACTCAAATATCTCATCCACACGCACGCAAGCATGCATGCACATAAACACACACACACACACACACACACACACACACACACACACACACACACACACACACACACACACACACACACAAACGCATTCACACACAAATATTTTGTTGTTGTTCTTAATTTTGCTTGATTGTGATAGGTTTACTGATTTCCATGGCATGTGCGATACTTCAACAAACAAAGCAATCCTAAAAGCTGTGAAGCTCTAATACGACCCACATTGTCAAATATTAAATTCTGTTGTAGAAAACTATGGTGGGTGCAATAGACCAAACCAACAAGCCAGAAAGTCCAATTTACTTATGTAAAGACATGATTGGATCCCTGGGGCCATTTCAGACAAGACTTGCGCTCTCTACAGTGTAAAAGAGAGTAAAAATACAGGTCCATGACTCCCTGCTCTAATTAAAATAAGCATTAATAAGAATCTAAAACAATAGTAGTTTTTCTTCTTTTATCTATTTTGTCAGAGGAATGTTCTGTTCTACTGGTGTAATTGTCATTTGACTGGCAAAGTCAGCCTGGCTGGCTGCTGTTCTTTCAGCACCATGGGACCCGTGGTGCTGAACAGACAGCTGGTTCTAAGGACTGCAAATGCTGTAAAGGGGGTCGAACTCAGAGTAAATTGGATGGATGGATGCTTTCATGGTACTCAGAGGCATACTCAGAGTTGTTAAGCATTGTGGATGTGTTGCTTCTGATATAAGGTCAAGGTGAGACTGCCTTCTTGTCCCAGCCCATTTCTCTGAGCAGTCTCATTTCTTTTCTCATGCGCTATATTGTCTTTTTCTGTAGTATTGTCTTACCTTTTCTTAGCGTTAGGTTGAAATTATACAGATTTTAAAAGAGGAAAAAATTACATTATCGGTACACAAACCTGTGTTCTGAAAAGATGTCTGAAAGGAGGAAGTAAAGTTACTGTTTTTATACTTATACTTACAATCATTCAAGCAACAGCTTTGGCTAATATAAAAATGGACAAACATTTTCAAAATGAACAGAGATGTACACAAAAAATAGGCAATGGGTAATGCAAAGAACAGTGTAGAACGGCAAAGGGCCCCAAACTGTTTTTACTGAGGTCATTTGAAAGACAATGGTAGCCAGACCAACAAGGACCGGCAATTGTGACAGGAGGTAAAGAGGTCACACTCAGTTAGGCAGCAGAGTGACCACTCCCCACTAAAAAGGGGACTATGGCAGTAATATGAGTGAGGATTTACATGTGTATTGTTCAGTCCAACACAATATTATAATACATTATCACTGTTTTCTTGTTTTTTGTTTTTAATAAATTTAGTGTTATTCCGCTTGACACTATATTAAGATCAACCCAACAAAAAAATGCACCCACCTCGTCCAGCACAGCCTCTGCCTCCTCCTCTGTTTTGCCAGGAAACCTGATCCTCATTGCAGTAAGAGCGGAAAGAGTCTGACGCACAAGCTCTGTATCCTGCTCTTTACCTCGTAGGCTTATCAGTGGGTCAACCTACACAAAAATTCAAATGTAACTATTGAGTATTGACTCTTTCAATCAACAGTACAATATGCTGTTGTCACAATTAGCAATGGGAATGAGAAGTATTCTATCAGCTACAATTATTTTCATTGTGACATTTGGCTGGATCAGTTTATAGTATTGAATGTGACAGATTTACTGCTTTGCAATGTTGTTTTTCTTTAAACGCCCCTAGCAAATGACTGACATAAAAGGTAATACACTGCATGTACCTGGTGTAATTGCAGCCTTAATAAACTTACCTATGCTGTAATCCTGAATGACATGTTTGAGTAGGATACGCTGCTCAGTAATTAGTTCTACTGTAAATATGGATTGTTAAACCACTGAGATTAACTTTCTTTCACAAAAAACCTAACTCCATTCAGACATCTGCTATTAACATTTAAAACGAGTGATCTGATTATAGCTGAACAGCTTTTAAATCCAGGTTTAAAAACACACAAAGTCCAATGAGATATGATCACTGTGAGCAAATACAGTGCTTTTCTATGCTCCATATGCCCACATTATGAAGTGTCAAGTAATATTTGTCCTACGATACAGAGAAGAATGAAATGTATTCTTAAGATTGCCCATTATTACACAAAATCTGAAAACAGTAAAAATCCCTGCACTGATCTACAAGCATTACACACGTCAAAGAATTTTTTTTTTTTTTGCATCATTAATGTCTATAAGCTAGGAAAGGCTTTCTATATCTTGGTCAGGCAAACTGTTCTTATTTTTTTTAAGTCAGTTATGAATTCATAGCATGTTCTCTCTAAGACAAGTAGTAAATCTAGTTCACCAAGCAGTCAGTGGCACGTTCCTTCATCTCTTTCTCCCTGTCTTTCAACATGCAATCATCCAGCGAGATCATCTACAATGACATGGTCAGTCCTCATAAAAATTAAAAGGTCAGTGGAAAATAAGAAGTTAAGAAACAAAAACATTAAAATGATTCAACATTATATATCCTTATACTATGAATGAGTAGGTCATCATAATCAAAATCTTGTGCTTCAATACATCGTTAAAAACATTCATTGGTTAAAATGTCTATTTGAGTTACATATCAAAACTGATTCTGCCTATGAAGACACATATTATTGTCTAATGTGAGAAGAACACCTTATGCTTTCAACTCCTTTATCTTTAAACTTTGTTTTGCAACCAAGAGAGTCACTCTTTGGTGCATAAAAGAGAGTCCATATCAGGTCACAAGGTAAGGCAGTAACTCATCTCTATTAAATATGAAATATGGCTAATAACATAATGGGTCTGCTCCCGATCGCATATCCCCAGAAATTCTGTGAATTCAATGGCCTTTGATCATGAAAGATTTTTATGATGAAAAAAAAAACATTATTCTAGCTTAGTGGGGAAAAATTGAGTGTATTGTAAGAATTATGGTTGACAACACAATAAGCTGTGTTGTGTGTTGCCATTTTCCTATACAGTAATTCAGGGGAACCATGAATTAATAAAAGTAGGAGAATTTGGAGGAGCATATTATTATTATAATATATTATTATTATATTATATTATTATTATTATATATATTATTATAATCAATTGTGGTATTCCTAAAGTAGAATGGGAAAAATAAATGTTTTGACTGTTTGTTCCAAAAAATCTTGTCATTATTCTCAATATGTGACATTGGGATTTTTTTTAAGTTGATTGAATATTTCATGACTAATATCTCAACAGACACAGTAAAGTGTAACATTCAGCCTGTGTGCTGTATGTGTATTTGTGTGTTTCCATGACAAGCATCTTACTATGTGAGAATGAATGGTGCCCAGGCTATTGCTGTGTGGCACACGGTGAGCAGACCCACTGCGGCTGAGCGAATGAGAACGAAGTGTTGCAGAGCTTGGCCGGACCAGGGGAGTGGCCAATGGAACATTCGGCGAATGTCTGGTGGACAATGCCCGCACTTCATTGGGCGATGAGAGGGAGGCGATGGAGCGTGGACAGGAAATGGAACGCCTGATTGGACCTGAAAGTGTTGGAGATGCAGACGAGGCTGGGCTGGTTTTAATCGACTTGATTGGAGGTTTCCAATGTATTCGACCTGTATACAAACATGACATAAAGGTAGTTATGAAGGAAACACAGACTCACTGTTGCACTAACATTTCATTTCTCCCTTGATCCTGTCTCAGTGTCTCACCGTCAAGCTTCTCTATATGTTTATAAACATACCGGATGTCTCTGCAAATGAAGTGTTGTATTGAACTTCCAATGCACAAGTGAAACAAGTAAAGCTGAGACAAACACACACACAGGCATAAACAGCCAGATGACCTAAAAACCACCACTGTAATTATCCATTATCCTTGAAACTCTTCTGTCTACCAGCCAGTGTACTGGTGGGTGCATCTTATGTGTGTATGACATCATATATCCACGCAAGTGATGTGTGTGTGTCTGTGTGTGCGCACATGTGCATGCATCCAAAGGTAGATATTAAACCTGGCAAGCCCTACTCCATAACAGGGCACCAAAGGGCTCCTTGGTCTGAGCCTCATAATGCTTTCGTTTGGCAATGTCCAAACCCTGGGTGTGTTCACAGCCACACACAAACATACATGCATACATACATGCATACATACATACATACATACATACATACATACATACATACATACATACATACATACATACATACATACATACATACATACATACATACATACATACATACACACACAACTCAAAAGTTGAGTGTTGTCACAGACTTCACTTCTATCTTTTTATTCCAAGGTGGGGCACATAAATGCTTTTGAAGACAATGTGTTTTGTTCAGGAGAGCTGGAAGTTCTAGTGACCTATGCTAATGATATGAATCCCTGAGACAAAATGCTTCAGCTTCAAACTCAAGGTGTTGGTAAGGTAAACTAGAACTCAGTTTGTGATGCAATCATAGTGGCATCAATGTTACTTAATGCTTGTTTGTTCTGGTCCATTTAACTATTAGTAGTATAACTATTACTACATTGATTACTTCATGAATATCTAAGTATTTGGTAGTCCAATAATGGTGCTCTGTGTAAGTCATCAATGTAACACTAAGGTCTCAGAGATGCCATCTGTAATAGAAAGGCCTGTTCCAAAGACAATTTAAACCCACAAGTGCGATAAAGTGTTAATAATTAGACTCATGGGCCAGATTACTAGAACACTGAGGAATGTCACAGTGACTGTGGCATCATGGTTTCTAGTTACAAGAGCACTTGGTCCTCATGGGCCAGACCGAAAATGACAACGACACAGAGATAAAAACAAACAGAAGTTTTTCTTCTCTTTTTTTCTGTCAAATTCCTGTCTCATGATATTTGCCTCTTCCTTCAACTTTAGAATCTTGAATATTGTCAAATCCTTTTCAGCGCTTCCACATATACGGGTGTTAGTTAGGGTCTCAATAATTTTGAAGCTGGGGTAATCATTCTGAAAAGGACTATAACTAACTTCATAACTAAACAGGTGTATACAGAGATATTTTATTTATGCTTCTGAACAACAGATTGGCAGCAAACAAGAAATAAACATAAAAGTAAAAAAGACAGACCCCAATGAATATTCTAATCAAACAGCCACTCTCTAGTTCACCAATACAGACATTTTTAGACACTTTCAAACATCCAACCGCTATACCTGAGCGCTCAACCAAATTCTTGTCTTTGCTTGCAAGGTCATATGAAACTTTCTTCTCCCTCTTCTCTCCACCTCTTCCTCCTTCTCTTTTTTTTCTCCTCTCCTCGTCCTCTTCATCTGAAGAGGAACAGGAGTTTTCTGTGCTGCTGCCACTTGTGAAGTCAGCCAGGTAGTCTGGTCTTTGACGTCTGGGTGTTTGGCTGCACTCTGGCATTGTGGTTAGGGGCTTGGAGGGAAAAAAAAAAGACACATACAAATTTGAGCCACACAAATGTAGAGGTACAACTGAGAGCGACAGATACATTGATTACACAACTTAATGAACATAAACAACCCACTGCAGAAGCATAAACACACTCAGACATCATTCTAGTCTTATCCTTATGAAATATCCACTAACTGCATTCCCTTCCTTCTCATCAGGACAAATAATCCTCCCCTTCACAGGTCTAGCACTGAAGCAGACTCTCAAGGGCATTATCACAAAACCCACCAACTCTTGCACGCTCACACACACATAGAAACGCAAAGTTGAAGAGCTGTTGCGCTCAGCCTCCCTAGGCTGCTCCCATTACCATCTGTCATCGTGAGAAAGAGAGGTGACATATTTTGCACACGTGTGTACATTTGTAGGAATTTCAATTTAAAAGTAAGACGTGAAATGCCCTTATACCCTGTTACTGTAAGAAGAAACATGATTGTCTTCATGCCATAAATCCTCTGGCGCAAATGAAGTGAAAAACTACCTATTTATTAAACAGTTTGTTAAACAGAATTGTTATGTTAACATCTGTTAAGAGGGAGGACTCATTAAATCAAGTGTTTATTTCATGTTTTGGAAGGGTCAAACCAATGGGATTAATAAAGCATTTATACATTTAACATGCTGTGGTTAGTTACTTCACAAAGGCCACCAGAATTAATAGGCAGGAAGTGATCACAATGGCATAAACAACAAACACAGGTTAGGACTGTGGGCAGATGTTGCTTGACAGAGAAGAAAGAAATTAACGCATAAGTTTAGAATGAAGGGAAAGTCAGGCTCATCAGAGAGATCAAGAGAGGAATAAAAATGAGGACTGAATCAAGGTAACTGAACTTGATTGCCCGTGTTTCGGCTTCCTTCTAGGGAGCTTAGAATCCCTTTGGATGAGAGGCAAAATGTCTCGGAGTGGATACTACAAAGTCTGGCTGCTCTTGATTCAAACCTTCTTGGATAACCATCACCTCGGATCGTTAGAATGCAGACTGACATGGAGGAAAAGTGAATCAGAGTATGGAGCCAGAGAAAGACTGAAGAAAAGAAATAGGGAATACCACAGTAATGAAAGACAACAAACATATGATTGTAATGGGAAAGAGAGATTCCACCATCCAGTGGCCAAATAGTTAGATGCTTGAACAGGTTTGGATGAAAACCTTTTATGGACATGCCTGAACCCTCTTCATGCTAAATGTGATAGAGGAAGACTATGAGCAAGACTGAGATAAGAGGCAAAACAAGCAGGCTATAAGACATGGACTGTATATAAGATTGTGATAAAACCTGTGATAAACAGGGCAAAAAGTCAATCGTAAAATAAGCCATTTATAATAAGCATTTTATCAATAATATTAAGTATAAGCTTATGTTGTCTTCATTTCTGTCGAAACTTGTTCACCTCTGTAATTCTTCATGTCTCACATTTCCTGAGTAATAAAAAACCTTAGTGCCCCTTCCTTTCCTCAAAATCCTGTCTCTAATCTCTTTGCCTCACTCCTCTATTCTTGCTATCATTTGTTCTGTTTCACCAGATGGCTTGTGAGGCACTGCACCCAGAGGAGTGAATTTATCCATCACGGCTCCTTCTTTCGCCTCCACTGAATGTCTCTCTCCACTCATTTGGCAGTGTGGAAACTGAAGGGACCCAAATTAATTTGGACAACTGTGATTGTGTCTAAACAAGTCCTTATTCTGGCTAAGGCCTCTATAATGCAGCACTGAACTGCCCTGTCGAACAAGTGTTCCATCCAATTTAGCCCTCAAGTGGGATGGATATAGATGTACGGGAAGCAAAAATGGATGGAGAGGTGAAGGGATGAAATGAAGCAAGGTGATTGAGGGAGTAATGTGGGAAATTGAGAGGGCGTATAGATGTGTGTGACAGAGAAAAAGAGAGGGGGAGGAAAAAAAAGAACCCCTAAAAAGGAACAAGAGAGACGATGTGACAGTTGTCTTCAAGTGGATATGGGAGTTGTCTCTTTGGGCCTATTCCTAATTATTTTCATTTCCACTTCAACTACAAAAGTCATCTTTTTGCATAATTTGTTTATAATCAGTGATATGTCTTACACGTTTGGTTCATCTGACACTGATATTTTTTGCATGTTTTCTTTGTTCCCATGAGGTATACCGCCCCTTTGCTCCCTCTTGTCAATCTAAATTTCTCCTCCTTCCCTCACCTTAGGGCCCCTATGTCTAGAGGTTTTGCCCATCAGCTTCTCGTCATCCAGTTCACATTGTTCTAGCAGATCCAAGATGTCCTCCTCCTACAAACCAACAGTAGGTACAGCATAAGATACTGAAAAATACACACAGCAAGCACAAAAGAACATGTCGCAGTTGCAAAGGTGCGGTTTAATAACGCATAAACCACTGGTCAGTTAAAAATGAATGATGCACAATGAAATGTTTTGATAATTCATAACTTTTTTTAACCTACAAAATTACAAAAAAGACTAATTAAATGAGGGACTAATAAAGGAAAAAAATGCTGTTCAGCAGAATTGGTAAGTGGCAGAATTCAGAAAAGGCAGCATCACAGCAGTTTTCATTATGCTGTGGCCTTTGCCATTTGGCAATCACTCAAGCATAGACAAAGGTGATTAATGTTGATTTGCATTTTAGATAAAGCCCCCAATTACCTTTTATACAAAGATGAGTGGCTGTTTTCTTTCATATTCGCCATTCAGCAGCTTTGGGGGTCTGTGAAATGGTCACTGTACCTGAACCCTGTCAGAGACTGTGCTGGGTACGTGTCTAGATGTAAGTAAATAGTATGTGTTTTGTTTGTTGGTTCTTATCCTGAAGTGTAGTTTCTACTTTTTTCAGTGTAACATACCCGACACTCATCTTTTTGGGAATTTTTACTTGATGTTGCTCTTTTGGTCACACCGCTTTTTTATTATGCTATATGTATTTGAGAGGAATTAAACTTATATATCTCCACTGCAACAGAATGATTTGTTATGGCTTAATCCTCCATCTAATCTAAAGTTTGTAGTGTGTGACTCCATAACACTTCAAATTTTTCAAAAATACCCTTTATCGATATTTTTTTTTTTTAACAATTTTGTCTTATTTTTTAGGCTTTAATTGAAATTTTCAGCCATCAACATTTTGAGGCGTAAGCTCCTCTACTTACACTGTTCTCATTTCATGATGTTGATCACTGGTTACAGTGGAGCATGTCAACTTTTCACACTTTTAACAACAATTAAAAACATTACCAAAGTTAGATGTTCTCAATGGGACAGCTAGGATTGTCATAATACCATGATAATGACAGGCCATCATAGGCTAATTGAAAAAAGAAAAAATCAGTTTGGAAGTAAAAAATAAAAATGAGAGGGAAAATATCTGCAGCAATTTCTGGTCTGCCGAATATCTCAATTTTGAGAAACTTTAAATTCCGAAGATTGGGATCACGCATCCTGTCCCTTCATGAAGACAGTCGTGTTACCCCCTTTGTCCATCATGATCATTTTGTAAGATAGCAAGGTAAAGAGTGTAATTTATTCCTTATATCTCTATCCTCTGGTACTTTATAAAAGATTGCATCTTTGTGTTGACTAAATTAAACTTTCCTTAGCCTGGTGTTTAAACCCTGCTGAAACACTGATCGCCATCTTCAGGAAAAGTATCTGGAGAGATTACATACTTGAAAGGGTACATAATAACTTTCCAAATAACAAGACTATGACTATCTAAAGCCTGGTGCTCCCAGAAAAACTGTGGTTGAAACATTTCTTATATACAGACAATATTTAACATTGTGTGTACTTGTAGTCACTGTAATGATTAGTTACTTCAAATGAATCAACACATATTGAATTTGAAGGTTGACTGTGTGGAACAAAAATGTATGTATAAAGATTACTTTAATATGTGTTCTATATTGGAACACCTTCAGGTATACTTTGCAGCATTTTAAATATTTAGTTGTGAATGTAAAAATATCATAAATTAAAATATTATCCGAGGACTATAGTATTAATTAAATATATCTCAGATATGTTTTCAGCAAATTCTATATCAACAAGCACTTTTACACATCTGAAAATGTTGATGCTATAATTTTTACATTATTCATTTGCTGCATGTTTGAATCCATGCTTCTGTGAGGCACCAGACGGTTCATCAGAAAGAACTGGGGCTTCAGTATTTCCCCAAATATTATATAATTTCCAGAGACTCTACATATACTGATTTAGTGATATTTGATATCAAGGTATTTGATCATTAGTGATTATTCACAAATTAACTTCAAAATCATTCTTTTGTGTTTCAGTTTTTTTTTAATCTGCATTTTTGCACATAATCATTTAATTGATATATATACATTATAATGCAATCCCCAGTATAGTTCTATCTTTTGTTTCACTTATTTTTCAACCTTAATGAAGTCAAAAGGGAACTGAGAAAAAACTTCTTTTTTTTTTTAAATGTTCGTACCCTAACCTTTCGATCCTTAATGCTATAGAATAGAGCTATCATAGTGTCTCAGCAAAAGTATTGTCTTTAATAAGTGGCAGAAACACATTACACATTCATCCTAAATATATTTTTTCCTACTTAATCTTCACTTAAGCACTCCACATTTTTCAGTATCTTTGTCACTCCTACCCACTTTCACAATGTATGTGCATGGAAAATTCAATCTTCCTGCATTCGTTTATCTCTAAAGTTTAGCTGAAGGGATATTCTTCCTAGTATCAAAGAGGCTTTTGCCATTATGTACATACGTGACTTCTATAACTGTACATGTTAACACATGGTTTCCTTTATGTCTGCTTTTAAATGTAGAAGATGTAGATGGGTGGGCAAACACAGCAAAGCACTTTGAAACCTCTTCACATCTAACACTGACAAGTTAGGATAAAAACGACAGCCGCAAGACATAAAAAGAGGAAACATAAACCTGGAAAGCATGTAGAAGCAAAAGTACAACTGTTGTGTTGGATATGATTTGCTTTTAAAAACTCATACACAAAGTACAGTAAATATATTTGCGGAGACATAATGGATGGCAGTTGAAAGAGTGTCAAATATTCCAGAGAAGAACCTACATATTCAAACGAAAACCTATTGTGGGACACATTTTTACATTATTCGCACACCACATTTTGTTTCTGTCAGCAGAATCACAATGGACTTTTTTGTTGTCTGTTTGTCCATATCTCTCTGTCGATTGTGTGTATGTTTGTGGCCGAGTCTCTGTGGTTTTCTACACAGTGTGTCTGTCAGTGTTTGTGTGTGTTCGTGTGTAAGTGACAGAGTGCCACTGATGTACGTGCCTTCATTTGTTTCAGAGGATTATTCATTTCCTTCTGAAGTGAAGCAGCTCGCCCGGCAAGGAAGGTCTGAAAGGCGGCCGAGAGCAGGCTTTCATACTTTTCCAACAGCAGCTTGTCATCTGGGGGGTAAATGCGTCTGTAGGCCACAGACACACGCACACAAACACACACACACATACACAGAAATAAGAAAGCAACAAGAAATGTGGATAAACGGGGGGGAATGAATACACAAAGAATAATAGACCGAAATAGTTGGGATTCATGTTGAAGCGGGCAAAAACGATGGAATGGACAAAAAGAAGAAAAAGGTGGGCAAAAATGGAGAGTCCAAGAACGGTGACAGAAATGGAGAGGAGTAAGTAGTTGATGGGAAAAAGATAGAAATAGAGAGGGGAAAAGAGGAGAATGGGGAAAAGGAGAGTAGGGATAAAGAAAAGAAGGCAATGGAGAGAAGATTGAAGAAAGGGGGCACAGAGAGGTCAAGGCACAACAGGTGAGAGTGGAAGATGGAAAGAAAGCACAAGGAGGCGGAACAACAGACAGGTAGAATTAGACTTAATTCAATGGAAGGCATAAAATCACGGGGAACCCAAAGAAAAATGAGAGGCCAGATCAAGGGGCAAGAGTATAGTAGTAGATGACATTAAGAAAGAGGTTTAACTGGGGACCCTAAAAACTACCTTGGAAGAAGACAGATATGTTGTATCTCTTATTAATTTAGACATGTTCAAATAGTTTTGTGGCCTAAAAACTACACTAACTGACCTATTTTTGTGTTTGACCTCGAGGATCAGGGACATATAAAAACCCCTCTTTTTCCAACTGAATTGTACATTTATACAAACAACCTATTTAATCATCATCATAAGAATCATCGCCATCATAAAAAAAATTGTTTCACTCGGCTGATTCAGGTAGCTGAGTTACTATTTGCCCAGAAACGCACTCTTGCTCTTGATGAGAGACCCCAAGGCCAGACAGAGGTTAGATCCTGAGGTCTCAATATCCAACACTTTCCTATCCCCCTGACTGTACCAATAAATCTTGTAAATTCAAAATTGACAAGCATCCACAACAAGGGGCGACCCTGGTGGAGTATGAGACTATCTGACCACTTGATGTTGTGAGTAGAATGTGGAATGTATGGCTCATAACAACAACCAAAGGACCTCTTACTCCCTTAGCAACCCCCACTGAACACCTCATGGGATGCAGCCTTATGTGTTTCCCACGTCCACCGAGTACATGTAGAAATGTTGACTGTACTATCATAAATCCTGCAGGATCCGCAGTGAGAGTGAAGAGCTGCCTTATGACGTGGGCAGAATCAACATTGTTCTTACTTAATTCATACGTTCTATAATCATCAAGAGACTCCTTTCTAGTGCCCTAGTTGAAATTTTCCCCAGGAGACTGAGCAGTGTCAGCCCAATGTAGTTGGTACACACCCTCTGGTAATCCTTTCATAAAATGGGGACAACCATTACAGTCTTCCACTCCGTTAGCATTATCCTTGATGATAAACATACGTGCTTGGTAGCCATGACAGTCCTCAAAGCGTTATTTTCTACACACAACGTTGTTTCCAGTCGAGGTCATACGGTCTCTTCCCATGCCACAAACTGCTTTGACCAAGCCCTTCCTCCCTTTCCAGAACCATTTGACAGTTTCCCAGAACCTCAACAAAGCCCATCAAGAGTCCCACTCTTGGGTCTTTCCAAACTCTTCCCACAGCCAGATATGTGCTCCTGCAACCACATAAAATTCCACTCTTTCTGCTTCTTCCGCTTGACGCCTTCCTTGAGAGCTGGTGTTTACCAAAGGTTTCTCCAGCCACCACAAGTATCTTTGACCTTCTGATCACAGTCCTGGGAAGCCGCGTCTGCTGTTGAAACCCTAAACATGGTCCGCTTTGATTTTGTGTCCCCCACCTACTCCAGAACATGGGCGAATCCACTTGAAGACCGTATGTTAGGGACCTTCACATTTTTTTTCATCTAGTCCAGCTGAACACCAGTTCATGATCAGTTTACTCCTCTCTAATCCTCCCTTCACCTGAGTGTCTGAGACATTGAACGGTCTTCTGGTAGTATGTACACTTATGAACAACTTTATGCCCAGTAATGGTGTCTAACTCATTGTTGCTCTTCCAGGGACATGAGTATTCTGATACCTTCCCAAAGCACTTAACCCTGAGAAATGCTCGAAGAGAGTCCTCCCCTCTTAAGGAATTTGTTTTTAAAACCAATTTTGTGTGGAGAAGGATCGAGCTATCCAGTATCAATCCACAGTGCAAGAAGCCGCCCTGGGGCTCAACACACTCAGGTATTCACCTGACAATGTTCTTAATTTGACTGTCTAATACTATTTAATCATGCATACAGCATATGTATCAGGAGAGGATTTGATACATATTAAAATGTATATATTTACTTTTTCAGTCACGAAGGGCTACATAGATCAGGGGAATTGAAGGACCTCGCTGCAGCTGTTATCTTTTCACATGTTTTTGTTTAGAATAGAAATAATACTATTCTTTGCATCTTTGTAGAAAAATTGATATTTGATATGTATACATCTATTGAAAGATTTATCAATTTGCAGCTGCTTGAAAAATTATGGTGAAATATGCACTGACTAGCTGAATATTCCTATGATGCCATTGGGAGATGGTGTCTCCTTGATGAAAAAGGTTTATCAAAATTTTGAACAATGAAATTGATTATCAAAACTCCTCTCATAAAAAATGTTGAGCTAATGAGCTTTGCCAAAATGCTATTTTTATGTAAAGAGGTCTCTATTAGGGTTTCTCCAGGCAGGACTCCAACTTTCTGATTAACTGACTGATTACCTGTCTGAATTATAGAAGGAATTGACTGCAATTCATGCAGGCTGTGATCCATACTCATCTTTTCTTGCCATTCACTCACTTGATAAGTCAAAAAATCTGTATTTTGGATTTCTAAAAAATTGGACTTGTAAAGACAACACAAAAGGCAACATTTGTCATGCGGCCTTATAGTCATCAACTGATTTGCGAAATGGCGACTCATAACCTTGTAAAATTTGTATTTACATTGAAAAAGAGAGAGCCAGGAAGTCAGTTGGTCTTTTGTTTATTCTATATTCACCAGCATTTTTTATTCTCCTAAGAGTTTAAAGCTCTACAAATGGCTCCATAAATGTAAGCCTGGCTGGCAAAACTATTGTTTGTGGAGTTCCTGGAGGGTATAATACCCTCTCACTGGCTGTTTTGCCTGTTCCTTACCTATAGTTTCCCAGATGTTGTTTTTCATGCTCCTCTCTGCAAATCTGCTTGCGGACCTGTGCCAGTCGTTCTTTCTAAACATGACAAAAAACCAAAGTACAATATCGTTCAAGTAGAATTCATCTCTTAGAAGATAAGACAGTAACTTTTTACATGGCAGTACGTACAAGACATTGTCTTTTAAAAACAAAGACATACCCATATCCTCCTAAACCTTAAAAATCCACAGCTTATAATTTGGTCTTTAAAGCAGAACAAGTTAATAATTGAAAATGTATCATGACAAAGTACATAACAGAAATGTTGTGACCATGTTACGCAGCTCGCAGCCCCCCAGTGACCTTAGTGGCAATTCCAAAGTCAAGACTATACAGTAAAACAGACTCAATTTTGCCATCGGGGCCTGTTGGCTTTTGAATTATATTCTTGGAGAAATATAGCTTGTATAACTATCGACTTTGACACCATTTCCTAAAAGCTATTTACATAGAATGACTATTATGTCACTGCTGACCCGACAACTGGAGAGTGTTTTGGATAAGGGTTGACACACCCAGAGAAGGTGGGAGACCACCTGATGACCTCTCTTCCAGGCAAAGGCTTCACCCATTAGAAGTGGGTGTGGGTTTAGATCGCAGATGTATTGTACAACCTATATTATGATGTCACTTTATCTCTTTTCAGCACTTTTCCTTTATATGAGGCCACTTCCATCAACATTCAAAATGTTTACTCTATTATCATCATTTCTATTGAATATTATGTAGAGATATTTTTTCAGCAATGCTATACATAATACTAAATAAGAGCTGATATTTGATCAAAAAGAGCCCTTCAACAGATAGTAACCTGAACTCAAACAATGGCAACAATTCAGATAAAACCTGTCTGTACAAAATGTTGATTTTTATTTTTGGTTCACTTTATCATCAATAATAAAATTTAATTTGACAGATATGTATCTGTTTTTAATTTGATATCCGTTTCTAAGTGCTTTACCAACTCTTCTCTTCTTCGCTCCAGTGTATGTCGTTGTTTCTCCCAGTCTGAGGAGGAAGCTGAGAGTTTCTTCATGGAGCCATGGCCATAGAGCCTCCTCTGTGCTTCCGCCTTTTGCTGAGCAAGGTTGCGTTTTTTATCACTGGCTCTGGATGAAAATGAACAAATACAATGTATGATTTAAAAATTGAATGTCACATAATTTGCTTTTGTCGAGAAGTAAATCTTTTTCAACCAAAATTTACAACTTTAGAGTGCTCTTTTGCTTTCTATTTGTACACGTTGCTCATTTGATATTTCAACACTATGAATATGAATGACGTTTTGTAGGATAAAAAGTACAGTGCTGGAGTCATTTGTAACTTTGTAACTGAATTTGTGAGTCACAAAACACCTAATTATTCAAGAATAAATTCCATACAAGACAAACAAAACAAATACCCATGGACGAAACGGACCAAAGAGGTAATTTTGAACAAGTTCGCATTTCTGTTGGGGATAAGGGCAATTAATTTTGTCGATTGCTGGCCTTTTAAACTGAATATTGAGTGTTGGGTGTAGAGGTTCATCAATGTCCATGCATGGCTGGGTCTGAATTGATTCCATGTTGATACAGTGGTGTAGTGAGCAGTCAGAAGCCACAAACCCTCCCTTCAGGGAAGCAAAGGTATTACTAAAAGCAGAACTGGCAGAGGTAAAACAAAGCTCTCATTCAGTTCAGCATGAGCAGTTCATCCAATGGTAAGAGCAACTCTTTAACTTTCAGGTCCTTCCATGATTTCTTTTTACAACCTGAAATATCATTTTTCATTTTTGGGGAAGCCATAATAACAGCCACAAAAAAATCAATTTGATCACCAGCTTGTTTGTGTGTACTGAAGCTACACAGAAAAATAAGGTGGAATGGTTACATCACACACCAGGCCGAACCGAATTATATCTATTGTACTGCATCTAATGCATCCATTGTGTGTGTCAACATCCTGTTTGTCTATGTGTGTGAAAAGTAGACTATATTTAGAGTAGTGACAGAAGACTATACATAGAGAGCAGAGGTAGAGAGGTCTGGTATGCAATAATCAATCAGTGAACATGCTCATTGTCACTGGGGAACTAAGTAGCATTCAATGAAACACAACAATAATGAAACACATATATATATGTGTGTGTGTGTGTGTGTGTGTGTGTGTGTGTGTGTGTGTGTGTGTGTGTGTGTGTGTGTGTGTGTGTGTGTGTGTACATATAAACATATACACATATATGTACATACATATATACACATACATGTTACAACTAACATTTAAAAATAAACCACATAAACATACATTATATGTGACAGAAGGGTGGGAAATAAACTAAACACTACTGCCTATTGTATCCCTTTAAAAAAAAGAACAGTTATTGTTGAGGACAATTAACCTTCAAAACCCCATAAAATAATAATCTTGGACTGCCTCTGAACTAGATAGGCTACTTGATGGATTTCTTAGTATCAAATGTGAGGTGTACCTAATGTTGAGGAGTTTAAGAGCATTGAGTAGAACCCCTTTCTTCACATCATAATCAATCTTCTGATCAGTCCCAAAACTTGGAGCTCGATTTATCTGCCAAAGAAAAGAAGACAGGTTACACATTCTGATTTCAAACTATTTGGACAGTTCAGTTTTCTTTCTGTAAAGGAAATTTATCCTCACAGACAGCATTTCTTTGAATGAAAAATTTACACTTTCTGTGATGTTTGCTAATTTCACATCAAAACGAAGTGCTCTAGGTTACAAATGAAATTCAGCCCAAACTGATTGTGGCTTACATTTGCCTACATTATCTATTTTGCCAGAATCATTTGCAAGAGTCTTTTGCACGAATCAATGAAAAAAGTCCATATTGCCAGCCATAGACTTTAGATATTGTCAGTTGTTATACCTTAAACTTCCCACCCACCTGTTACCTACAGCCATCTTGCCCCTGAGTTTGGCTGAGGGGTAGCTAGGCTCTGAAGATGTCATCATGTACAAACAGCAGACTGGAATACTTTCTCGGAAGTATACCACTACACTCATACAGATAATGCAAGAGGAATAGCCCCCCCCCCCATAAATAGAAAGCTCACATAAAGGCATCGACAGTCTTTAGCATTTTTGCCAACAGTTTTCTACTTCAAGGGTAGTAGAAAACCCTTTCGTTTGTTTACAGTTTCCTTGTGTTTTTGTTTTGTTGTGCAATGACAATAAAAGGCTATTCTATTCTATAACACTGACATCAAGCGGTTTAAATAAGAGATCTCACCTAAATATGTTAGCCTGTTTAGAAAATGAGGACCCTCAAGTTGTACTCTGTCAAAAGACAACGGTATACGTGAACAAACATTTATAGTTCTGTAAAAAAGCTAGGCTCCAATTGAAAAGTACTGATATGAGGAAATCACTCTTGTAAGTAATTACATTGCTGAATCTTAGAGAAGTCAAACAAAAATCAAAAAATCTGTGTCTATGTTAGAAGGGCTGAGGATCACAAATGAGCTTTGCTGGAAAGCAATACGAGAATACTTATAAAGACGGTGGGCAGCTGTGCACATCTCAAAATGATTGATCTGGAAATTCCATGATTGGTTGAGCCAGAATGTACTTCCTATAGCAAGATACTGAGCAGTAATTAAAAGATGAAGTGTGCGTGACCACCAAAAGACAAGCAAATGAGGAGTAGAGTAAGAGATCAATTAATATGTTGGCAATGCTGAGTGGAATATCATCCTATGAGGTGTCTTCAAACACAGTGCAGAGGACGCCAAATAAAATTCTGGTGTATACTTTGTTGTATTTTGACATAGATAATTGTGTTCAATAAGTTTCTCAGTGTTGAAAAAGTATTTGTTGAAATGATGAATGAATTTTCTTTGCAATAGGAATATACCTATTTGGAGAATTAGACAATAAAACACAGCATATATGGTAGACCGGGGATATCTCGATATCATATTTTCACAAAAACAATACTTTTAATTGATTTAAAAAAGTAATCATCTAAGGAAAATTGTGAGGAAAAAATATATCACGTATGTCCACCAATACATTTTTTATCATGTGACCTCATTTTTTTTTCGTGGGTGTGAGGGGTTTTTTTTTTTCGCTAGTATACTTTTTTATTCCAAAAACTACACAGTTCCAGTTTTCTATTCCAAGGCAGCATCACAGCCCAGAATGTTAAAGCACATTATTTATTAAAGTTTATAAACCAATGACAGAAGTGCTGTAATACCAATGTGTGGAGCAGTTATATATTATAAATATATAGTCATATATTTGAGGACATAAATATTTATTTATGAAAATGAGCAACCAAACTCAAAAGTTCTTAAAAAACCATTTGCAAAATGGATAGCACTTAAACCGTCTTCCTGTATTTCATCCCTGTCTTCCGAACTAATTAAATAATATTTCACACCCCAACCGAATCAGGACCTGAATGTCAGAGTCCTCACTGTGCTACAAACTATGTAACAGATAGCATCATGACTAATTGCAGGTCATTTTGATTGTGACCAAAAAAAAGAAGAAAAAAGGTATCACCCCTGACAGTAACGGTTCAGAGAACAAATTAACAGGGCATGACTAAGTAGATTTCAGTAAACGTAAGAACCAGTTCTAGCAATCTGTTTTAACCTGAGGCATCCATAAAACCTTTTCTGAGCTTTTTGGGCCAATACTGCTTCTCTTTGATGGTGTCAAGGAGAGAACCATCCTATTCAAAAATGACATTCGCCTACGTAAACATGATGAAGAATTTGTGCCGTCTCAAATGTTTTTTAACACGGAAAACATTTATCAGAAAGTATATGAGAGGTAGGTGCTGGTGACTGAATGACAAAAAGGAACCTATCCCACTCTTTCAGTCAATCCAAATAAGTCAAGAATATAAAGGCTACTCCTCTGTGTTGAGAATGATGCAACACCTCTACCTGCAGTATCATACCAAAGAAAAAAAAATGCAATGGGAGAACAGAGGTCTATTTTTATGTAAGTACACCCTGATAATGACAGCCACAATGAAATGAGAATGGCTTTCAAGAGTTGTTGCCTATGAGTAACAGCTAGGCTGTCACTGATCCTAGCAACGGTTGTCTTGTTACTTGTCTTCATTTCTTACTTTGATTTATTGTGTCAAGCTGTCATAGGGTAGACTGCATCGCAGCGCTCATTGTCTCACTTATCCTCAAAAAATGTTGGTGTCTTTCTAAGCATAGCCACTCACACTCCTCCTGGCTAGTTTGACTTTCCACTTTGTTTTTAATATCTCTCACCACATTTTCTGGTCACTTTCGAGTTGCTACCTCTTATTCAAACTGTATGTGTTCCTTTGTTTTTTTTTCTCTGGCAGAGGAAAAAAAACAAAGGAACACATACAGTTTGAATAA
>CAAKHD010008454.1:103599-165771 GCA_901007705.1 Fistularia tabacaria
AAGGTTGCAGATGAGGCGAGAACTTAACTTCTGGTTCCTCAGAGCCCATGTCTCCTTCAAAACATTTCATTTCCATCTGTGTGTGTGTGTGTGTGTGTGTGTGTGTGTGTGTGTGTGTGTGTGTGCGTGTGTGGTTGTGTGTGTGTGTTTGTGTTTGTGAGTATGGGACTTACAAGCACGCTTGTCTAACCTTTTTTGTTGGTTTGTATGGATTCATGCATATTATTTTTTTGTATCGATATGTGTAGTTGTGTGTCTGCATAAATTAGAGAGCATACATGGAGATTATTGCCAGAGTTCATCCCGGGAATGCATCTCTCCTTGGATTCAGGCATGTATAAATACAAAAGACTGTGTGGGTGTTTCTCCGTGTTTCTCAGCGCATGGGAGGGGGAGTAGGCGAGTAAATCAGTATGTGTTTATGCTTTCTGTCAGATTGAGGTGATGTCTACGTCTCTTGTTGTGACGGCATATTACTTCATTTTAGACACAAGTGTCACTTTGGTAGTTGAATAGACAGATGAGACTGCACAGAAGCAGCTTTTTTTTCTCACACACACAAACAGAATTGTATAAATCCCAATAGAATCATACTTTTACTTGAACTATTTTTGGAATAATTCAAAAACACTTCTATGATATTATTTTAAATACAAATTGTAAAGATAATGTTAACACTCAAAATTACTTAAGGTTGATATATACCTCCTAAAATGAATACAAAAAAACATAATATTCAGAATAGTACCCATTTCAATCATGTAATACAAAATGTTTCCCCTTAACTGCACCTCATTAATGACTGTGACCGACCATTTCTTAATGGTAAAATTTAACACAAAGATAGTTATACCTCAAGAAGCCAGGGTTTGAGTTTGCGGTCCAGGATGATGTCAAAGCCCAGAACCTCAAAGCAGACACTGTCGCTCCCTGGTGGTTGGCCAGGGCGGCACATGCGATAAGCATGGAGAACATGGGGCTCAGCCACTATTAATGTCTTTACAACCAGCTCCTAGCAGGGCGAACACAGAGGAGAGAACATCACCAAGTACAAATGACATAAATACATGTATTTTTTTCATTTGGTTGTTTTTTGGTTTGGTTTATTTGCTTAGATTTCATTCATCCTAAAAAAAAACACAAAAGCTGAGCATAACCCTTTAAATAGTAAGGCTTTTCTTAAGCTAGACATATTTTCATTGAAGACCTGTAACCAATATGACTGCAATCAAGACAAAATATGAATGCTTTGAAACGTAGTCTCATACAAACTAATGCAAATGCTGTTGTTCTTCAATCTGGGCAGGCTTCTGGGTCCCAACTTGTCTGCATTTGTTTGTCTACATGTATATGGCCGGCTTCTACCTGCATGCCCACTAACTGGGGAAAATATGCTCACTGTGAAACACACAAACACACTGACACACACACACAGACACACACACACAGACACACACAGACACAGTTTTCATCTGTTTTCTCTGCACAAAGCTTTCCCGTCACCTGTCAATTCCCATGCAGTGTTGCTGGCCTGTAGACCGCTCAGACCAATGTGACTGCTGAGTGTAGGAGTGGGGTGCAGTGGTCTGACTCTAGCCTGATAAGGCAGAAACCCCTCTACTACAATTTTCTGTCCATGGGTCCTTCACAGTGATCCATCCATCTGTCCATCCATCCCCCCATTCCAACCCACAGGCCGGCCAGCACAAACACCTGCTCCCACTACTTCTGTTTGTGCCTGAAGTCCCCTGCGGGGCTAATGTTTGTGTGTCTGTATCTCTTTGTCCCTGTCTCCCTCCCTCTTTGTCCTTTGCACCCACCACCAGCCATTCCCTACATACTATATGTATGAGCAAATGTAGCAGAAGTTTTGTTAAGTTTCAACATAAATTGTTTCATAAGACTGAATAAAATGTCAATTTATTTTATGAATTTATGAAGAAATTTTCTGCAATACACTAAATTATTTGAAATTCAGACAAACAGCAATAACAATTTATATAGCTTTACTGGAGAACCTTTTTCAACTAGAGCTATGGCCATGGTTAAGGTCAAGGGTATCAGATTTCAAAGAGTAAGAAAAACACTAGTATGATGGTCGATACTGAGCTACTTAATATTATATCTGGAAAGGAAAATATCTCAATGATCCTTTTTTGCTGAATCAAATAATTATGCAAAATAATCAATGGCAGACCAAAACATATTGTGGCTTTTATTACACATCCCTCCATATGCTTCTATAAGGTACTGAATTTGCCAAAATAAAATTTTCTCCAAGAATCCTCTTTCATCAGACCATTACTCAAGAACTCTGGTATTAAGGACAATGCTGCTTAAAATATAACTGTCTAATCAGAAATAATCTCTAAATCCTTTGTTTCACTCCAACAGGTAACTCCTGCTCTTAACTTATGACAATAGAAGGATGACATCGCTGTTAGTTAGCTGTCATGAAATCTCATCACAAGGGATTTAAACAAGCAGGATTTGGACAAGTAAAGTAAGTACACATTTAACTAGTAAAGAAAGATGATTTTTGCCAATATTTTTAGTCATAGATGCAGAGTATATTCAACTACAACTTCAACCCAACTCTCATTTTATATGTATATTAAATTGTGATTTGCATATATATGTACTGTATGTACATACATGGTTAGTTGCAGCAAGACAGAATATATGTGTGTGAATGAGAGGAACCCGGGTGGAATGGTGAGGCTCCAGGGAGTGGAGATCAAGAAGTTGGAGGATTTCAGGTACTTAGGGTCAACAGTCCAGAGCAATGGAGAGTGTGGAAAAGAGGTAAAGAAACAGGTTCAAGCAGGTTGGAATGGGTGGAAAAAAGTTTCAGGGGTTCTATGTGATAGAAGAATATCAGCCAGAATAAAAGGGAAGGTGTACAAGACAGTGGTGAGACCAGCGATGCTGTATGGTTTGGAGAAAGTGGCACTGAACAAAAGACAGGAGGCAGAGCAGGAGGTAGCAGAGATGAAGATGTTGAGGTTCTCTTTGGGAGTGACGAGGATGGATAGGATCAGGAATGAGTCCATCAGGGGGACAGCACATGTTCGATGTTTTGGAGAGGTCAGAGAAGCCAGACTGAGATGGTTCGGTCATGTACAGACGAGGGATAGGGACTATATTGGTAGACAGATGCTGGAATTGGAGATGCCAGGCAGGAGGTCTAGAGGAAAACTGAAGAGAAGATTTATGGATGTAGTGATAGAGGATATGAAGGTAGTTGGCGTGAAAGATGAGGATACAAAAAATAGGGTTAGATGGAGAAGGTTGATTCACTGCGGCGACCCCTGAAGGGAAAAGCCAAAAGGAAAAGAAGAAAGAAGAGAAGATTGTTCAGTTGCGCGCACAGACACACACACACTGCAAGGAAATACACTGTGCATTTTTTTTGTTTGGTTTGGTTTCGACTATACAACAACATATCAACATATTCACGCAAAATTAGGAATATATATATATTAGGTATTGAATATACATGCATGGGTTTGTACAATGGGTAGATGCTCTGGCAGAGGATATTAGGCTATGACACAGGCGAACATGCACTGATAGACAGAGGGTTGACGGGAAATTCTGCAGATGTGGAGAATGGGGAACAGATAATTTTGTGCAGAGTTTGAGTTGATGAACATGTTGCTACCTGATGCCATCAACTGGAAGCAAGCGCTTTTCAAAGCCTTAAGTATGTTTTTGTCATCTTTAGTTGTCGAGATCATTCAATCCACCTTGGTGGTGCCAGAACAGCAATATTGTTTTAATACAGCGGCACTGTAAAATACCTAAACACTGGAACGGCCATCTGCAGTAGCTTTTGGCCAGCCATCATATCAAATACCCCCCAAGACAATAGTTTTGTTTTTTGTTTTGCTTTGCTTTGCTTGGTTTAGTTTAGTTTAGTTTAGTTTAGTTTAGTTTAGTTTAGTTTAGTTTAGTTTAGTTTAGTTTAGTTTAGTGGGGAGAAACCATGTGAAATTAAAAAAAGACCTGCATGGATATGAGTGTGTGACATGAACAGTGCATGACAGATTTGTCTTGTTTCAAGACCATGATTGCACAAATCATTAGCGGAAAGATATTTTGTAATGATTTCTTATGAAAATAATCTTATAAATATGACATAATTTTGTCCAAGTAAATGACTCAAAAGTAATAATGATTATGAAACAATAAAGTCTGATTATGAAGGTTTAAAACAGTTAATGCTTGGAGTATCAGTTTATCGCACTTCTGTCATAGAATCTATCTTGACAGCAAACAATACTCAAATATTTATTTGTTGATAGAAAACAATTTAAAATTCTATTGCTTTCAAACTGTGATTCAAGGGAAGCTCGTCCGATATAATTTTCATTATTATATCAATTGTCTAGGGTATTGGGGTTGTTTGTTTTTTGTTTATTTGTTTCCAAAACACCAGTGAGCCAACAAAATAAAAATTAAGTCATTAATAGATGTAGGGAATTAGAGCAAAGCCTGAAATATGCACTACATTGTCACTTTATATTTTTCAAAGTTTCTTTTGTAAAGTATAAGGAACCATTACTGTTTCCTTTACTTGCCTGCATCAATGTGTTTACAATTCTTAGCATTACATTGGGAGTGATGCCAGACAGGGAGAACTAACCCTCCAGGAATGATGTTTTCACCGGGCTGTTCTGGAAGTTGAACAAAATTCTGAAGCGGACTGAGCTACTGTCATAACAAATCATGTCAATCGTTTTCTGGTTAACTTTGTGTGTTTTGTGTGCAGTTTGTGTTTGTTAATTGCCACTACTATATACTTGTGAAACACACTTACAGATTAAACCCAACAGATGTATAATTGTGTTGTATGAATTTGTAGCACATTTTTTCAGGCCACACTTCCTTGCCGTTGTGTGAAAAATGCATCTGTTGAAATACATAGACATGGAGCTGTGACTACGTTTGTGTCTGTGTTTCGGAACACCACCCACGTACAGAGACATCTCCCCAAAACTTGGCCACGTCGTAGTCATTTGTGTGCAGGAACTGTGTAAACCAACTGATGGATCTCTTGCTGCCCTTGTCCACTGTCTCATCCCGCTCAAAGTTCTCATTGTGCTTGTTGACAGAATAATTGGTAAGATGCATGTAGAGCTGGCTCTGTGGGAACAAAGTATTACACATTGAAATTGGTTCTTGATCTTTCTCAGTTTAACTTTGTGACATTGGTCTTATGCAGAAATTCATACATAATACATACAAATACATTGCCTATACAAAATGTACAAGGCTCACATACTTTACTGACACTATCTGAATTGAGAGCAAACAGCCCAGCCCTGTTTCTGCCCTGTTGTCTGGGGTAAGCACCTTAAAGCCGCTGACACAATACATCCTTGTCCTAACCAAAAAGGTAATAACAATGTGACTGCAGGCCACTTCACCATCTGATGCCTGTGTGGAAGCCATTTTCTGGGGGGGTTGACCATCCATCCCTATGGCATGACTCACTTTATCTTGTCACGTACAGTGTAAGACGACCTACACTTGTGTTACAAGGGGTCATCCTTGTGCCTATGTATGGAGGAGTTAATGTGCAGATAAGCATTGTGATGAATGAACAGCTGTATGTGCACACATCCCATCTTCTCTGATGCAAGAGCTCTGACAGGCAGAGAACCAGGGGGAAAAAAGCAGCCTGGTTCTTTTAACAGGGAAATTGTTTGAAAATGGTAATTCATTTTCACTCTATGCATACAGTAGTCTGGCAGTGTATGTATGTATGACAATACTGTTTATTTTGCTTGATTATTTATGTGGATATAGAGAAAGAGGGTATTCTAAATTGTTCTTTTGAATTCCTGTATCCTGGTCCATCATGAGATCATGAGAAAATCATCTATTCGCAGCATTTGTAGTTTTTATATAGTATATGGTGTGATTTTTTTTTACTATGAATCTCTCTCTTTCTCTCTCTCTCTCGCTCTCCCTATGTATATAAATATATTTGTATGCTCAAAAAAGTAAAGGGAACACTTAAACAACACAATGCAACTCTAAGTGTTCCCTTTATTTCATTGAGCACTATATATAGCTCACCACTTTATGCAGAGGCGATATAGTTACACTGCACCGTAAGGGCCGATATATACTTTTCAGTTTGTGTTTGTTTGACTCACCAGGTTGGCATCACTGGGTGCATGGTACTTCTCTGTGCCCATGCGTACGAGGCCATCATTGTAGAGGAAAATGCGAAGTGGGTCACAGGAGGTGACAAGAATATAGATGCGTAGATCAAACTTGTAGCCTTCCATCAGGAAGGGTTTGTCTAAGTACTCCTGCACGATAAAGTGCTCCTGGGCTGGCAGCTTCTCACAGTTACGGATAAGCGAGATCCTGAATGGACAGAAACTTTATTAATCCTCAAGGGGGAAATTGGAGTGTCGTCAGCAGTATAATAAGATATAGCATAGTAAAGACAAAAAGTTAATTGAAAAAATGATAGATGGGACATAGAAGGGACCATGAATAAGACTAATTACACTGACAGTGTCTTTGCATGTGTTGAGCACAGGAATAAGCCAAACAGTACACCGATTTTGAAGGTCTCAGATCAATATAAGAAGCACAATTTGTGTTGTTATTATCTCAATTATTTAATATTTAGATACAATACTGGACAATGTCACTTGACCTCAAGGAAGCTCATTTTATCCAAAACCAACTACAAGAGGACAAAATCTCAGTCAGGTGCTACTGTTCAGTCTGTGACAAACTGATGTCTCGGCAGTCAGTCTACAATTCAGTTCAACCTTTCAAGTCTATAAATATGCCATAGGAGGCTTTTCCTGTTTCTCAGAGTATATCAATCTCCTGAGCTCACTACTCTCCCCTTCCAACAGTTATTTCATTGGCAAACTTATCTCCACATCTGAACAGAAAAAAACAGAGAGAAGTTAATTGCAGTCTGTGCAACAAAATGAGAGGCCCTCCTAAAAGGCAGACAACAAGCTGAATGATGAGGACAGGGTTAACAGTATTAGTTAGTTAGTCGAGGCGGAGTAGGTGAGAAGAAGACAACATGATTGATGAGCTGAGGTGTTAGATAATCACAGCCCACTCTCCCCTGCCTATTTAATTTGCCACCAGAGGGGATCTTGCCTTCTTGAGCTCTGCGTACACTTTTATTTTGTCTCTTCTATAACAAGCCCCGCTTCATACACATACAATAACTTAATTTACTGTGCCAACCGCAAAATAAATTATGGGGGTAGATATAACTTAATTTCCTGCCGCTTCACAACAAGCGGAAAAAATAGGAGAAAATCTAATCTTCTGAGACTCCCATTCTTGAGTGCTGGAACTAAACTCATCATCTTTCATATTCCTAATGTATTGCAATAATTCAGCCTTAGCTGCTTTTTATTCTTTAATAAATAAGGGCTTACTGTAGCATGGAGTAATAGGTAATGCCGCCATTGTACCAGAAAGGACAAATTTGAAGGGAAATAAAGGAGGTGGTGAACTACATTTTACTATTTATATTTCAACATCCCAATCTATTGGTTCCATGATTAAAGTATTTTTTACTTTAATATGAAATTCATGCAGGTGGCGCTGTGGTTAGCGATTTGGCCTCACAGCAGGAAGGACCCTGGTTCAATTCCAAGAAAGGCATCTTTCTGTGTGGGGTTTGCATGTTCTCCTCGTGTCTGCGTGGGTTTCCTCCCACAGTCCAAGAACATGCAGCAGGTTGATTGGAAAAAATTGGGAAAATTGCCACGAATGAGTTAATGGTTGTCTGTCTATATATGTGGCCCTGCGATTGACTGGCAACCAGCCTCTTGCCTGATGACAGCTGGGAGAGGCTCCAGCAGCCCCCTCAACCCTGACTGCAGGATAAGCAGCAGATGATGGATGAAATTAATGCTATGTTGTGTTTTTCAGGTAATCAACAGCTTAAAAAAGGAAAATACGATTCAACAGTGCATGTACCTTTGACTATTTGGAATGTGCACAGCCTTTAAATGTATCTTTCAAAACCAAAAATTGTGAAAACAACCATATTTACTCAGAACTGATTTCCAATCCATTGTAAGAATGTCTACCAGACTCAGACTTACAATCAAGTTAAATGTAACACATCAAATTTCAGTTTGAAATGTCAAATGTTCGATAGTTGTCAAAATAGATAGGTGTGCCAAGAAAAAATTCCCATTTCAAAACTCAAGTTTGCTCCCAAGGCTGCCCATTGATTCTTCGGAGGATAGATTGAATGCAGAAGCTTCATTAAGAGAAAATCATACGAATACTACAAAGACTTTCTGCCTATGGACAAATACTTCAGTGATTTCACTTTGGACTGCTCAACCAAATAATTGAGTTCCAAATTAATATTGAAAAATTAACAATGATAATGATAATGATAACAATAATAGAGTACAAACCCAACTTAATACTGATTTTCAACTATAAATAATTATTTCAAGTGTCGGAATAGTGAAAAGATACCATGAATGACAGCTAAACCAGAGATGAGTTCTTGGACTGCAAACATGAAAAATTGATTCATTTCCACGGTCTGTCCATCTTTTTGATGAGGAGATGTTATCTAGAAACAGATTCCCAACAGCAGCCATTTTGGTCTATTCTCTGGTCTGACTTGTCTTTGCTGATAGCACCTCATAAGGGATCAAATACTCACATGCATAGACATTGAGGAAAGACATTACCATAGCTGCTGGACTGGCAGTGTGTTTTGTCATGATCCTCCCTAATTCATGTTCTGTGCAACCAACCAGGTCAACATGAGATCCTGACTCCCTATTTCCTTACTATATTGCCATTGAGCTTTAAGGACATTCCAGCATTTCAAAATCAGAAGCATGGTGTGTAACATAACGGCATTGCCATCTAGAGAAAGCAGCTTTGCTAGTGTTTCTGTGTCCATTTAGCTGCTAAATGTTTCGTCTCCTTATTCCATCTTTATGTGTTTTTATAATGATATCTGAGAATAACAGAAGTAGTAAATGCTTTAACTCTTAAAATAAACAAGCAGCTTTAAAGCAGTTTTCCTACTTTGACCTACCCATGGCCCATGGCTCCATTGGCAGGTTTGACAATAAATGTCTTCTGCTTGCGTTTCCTGCGCAGCTCCTTGACATAGTTTTGGAATTGGGTATACTCTGCAGGAAATATCCAAGTTTTGGGTATGAAGCTATAATCTTGTGGCTGGCACTTAATCATCCTGCAGGGACAAAGCATTAGTTGGTAGAAGTACAGTGATCGAACTTATGCAACAGCTTGTATTTTTCATATTGTAACATTTCATAAGATTCATTTCTTTTTGTACCTCCTAGTTGAAGACTGAGACTTAGAAATGAACAATTACATCTACAAACCGGCTAAATACAAAGAGGAAGCTCACTTGGACATGTTTCTTGCAAGGCAGTCTTTCCGGCAAATTTCACCCATACCAGGAAAATGGTTAATTCTCTGCAGAGGGACAGACAGACATAATAATGTTGTTAAGGCCATTACACCACTCAATTCCACCCCTACCCCTTCATAAAAATGAGCACATTAAAGGCAGCAACCTGAAGTGAGCTCGCAATGTTCTGACATTTATGCCCAATTACAAACTCAAAACAAAAAGGTGACGCTGAGACCTTTCTCAACCCTTATTTAGTTTACCATGTTTTTATACTTTAAAGGGAAAAAGGGAGGAAGGAATAGGCGAGAAAAAAAGAAGATCAATCTCAACTCTGAGGGGCTGAGGTAATTGGTTCTGCATCACAAGTTACTGCCAGTGACAGCTGAATGAATCGCTTTGAATGCACCGAAAGGGGAGTAGAAGGTAAAGGAGAATCTCTGGGTTTTTCTATATTCTTTGACCAAATGAGCCTGAACAAAAGCCTTAATTAGGTTCGTATGAACAGAAACTTGACAGCAAACTCTCACAGTATATCAGTAAGGAGAAACAATTAAAGAGATGAAAAGTGAAAAAACAAGAATGCAGAGCGTAAAAGAGAACCATGATTATTATCCAGATGAGGTAGGGGTAATTAGGGTTTCAAAAAAGATTACACAATTATCCCAAAGACTCAAACCCAATTGTTGGGGAAATCAAACCCAATTGTTGAGGGACTACTACTTTTCTTCTGAGATATTATATCCTGAAACACCAAAGTACACAAAGGAGCAAGTGAAAACAGTTCACAGCAAATCACTAGTACTTCTGTAACTGAAGAATTAGCCCTGGTGCTAGAAGTTAAGATGTATATGTAATATTCAAAGTACTTAGATGAACTCTTTGTGGCCCTATTCTAACAAGCCATACTCTCTATGACAAGCTCGATCATTAGTGCCCACTCTAATCAAATAGGCTGTTGGTAAGATGGATGGCCATTGCTAGGAGTTGAGAGGGAACAGCCAAGCACACTTAGCTGTATAGGGAGGTCAAACAAAGGTAAGATCACTCTCAAGACTAGACACAAATCACAGAGCAATGCTTGTTGTTCAAGCCCATCTTTCCAGCATCACTAGTGACATCTGAGACTGCTCAACCCAGTCCTGCTGTTCACAACGTGTCAGTCTATCCATCATTGTATTTGTCTGTCTGTGGTTCCCTCTTTCTCTGTTCACCCATCTCTCTTATTTAAAGTGTTTTCTTGAGGAAAACTCTCGAAGATCCATTGCTTTTTTTCCTTTTTTGGTCTCTCTTCATTCAGATAATTACTATATTTTGAACAATGTGTCTGCACTTGTTTAAGTTATATATAGAATTGATGTAGCTCAAAAATATTCTTTTTTTTAAATATTTATTACATTACTTTTTTGATCCATGAGGTCTATTCCCTTTTCAGCTGCAGATTTTATATCTCAAGATTAAAATCTATATTTTACCATTTCGAAGTTATTTTCTTGACATTTAAGATTTTCTGAACCTTGATCTGGCCTGATGGCATGGCATCAACTAAGAGGGGCACGTAATTATGGGCTGAAGGCCTTTCTATATCATACTGCCTTCAGATAAGAGGCACATTGATCACCTTGGTACAACTTTGTATAGATAGTATGAATGAATAAAAACCCTGACAACAGTGAAAACAGCTCCCCTTAGCAAACTGTACAGGTCTAACATTGCAGAAATCATAAACCCAATAATATAATGTTTTTAATTACATTTTGATCATCTGATCAGCAGTGATTGCAAGTATCATCACCACTAAGTTAGCGGCTTTTTTGTGTCACTTGATCTCTTCATGAAGTATATGTGGCTGAAATAAATTTATAACATTGTATTCAAGAGTAAAACGTCCATGATGTCTAATTATCCTCTTCTCCCTCTCTTAAAGTTCAGTAAAATCATAAGGCTCCTTGTGGCATTCAGAGAATGTGACAATGCATTTAAATCTTTCAGATGCAGCCTTTTGAGAACAATATTTATCTTTGAAAATGACACTACAAAAGGCTTTGAACACCAGTACTGGCAGTACAAGATCACTGACTGAAGTATAATGTGGCAATTTTGTAGCACGGCTAGGTAGATAAAGATTTTTTTTTTTCATTAGAGAAACCTTTGAAATATAGAAGGGAGAATATATTTGCAACTATGTATGAGAAAGGAAATCAAACCATTTGTATAATTGTTAGTAATCATATTATCACAATGCAGATATATCCACATTGCCTTCCACTCAAATGGAGCCTTTTCAAAGGGTTTGTTCGGTTAAGATGACTGTAAAAACATATCATATGAATGCTTTGAGCTGTGGTAAGTACTAGGCATCTGCAGAAAAATGTGTCATGTTTATCCAAGTCTACGCAAAGAAGTTTTTGAATAAAGGGATTTGAGCTTTTGTTGGGGGAAAAAAATCTGAGCACTGGAGGGTTTAAGTAGCAGTCGTGCATCTTTCATCCTTAAAATCACTTTCTTCTGGGGCACTGTATTGTTTCATCTCAACAAAATCTCTTTCACCTTGTTCTCTGAAGAATCCTTGGGGAAATCCTACCTCCCATTACACGCTATTGATACTGTAGCACTAGTGCAGACAAGTTAAGGTTTTTCTCCTTTTTTAAGTCAGCTAAACAAAAGTGATTTGTTTCAGAGAAAATCCTAAAGTTGCATACTTTCACTAAGGACTCACCAGGGAGATATTCACTATCATGGTCTTTGGCTATTGCTCACTGACATTTTTACTTTGGTGCAGAGGTTGAGATCCTTATCCTTTCTTTTTTCTTTTCTAACTGCTACATCAGAATTTCACCGAACAGGGGTTAATGGTATCACACAGGAGTCTTCTTATCTACCTGATAATTTCTGAGCTCAGCAATTTTCTCATGCTGTACAGCCGAGTCATTCCAGATGAGATTGGCAGTCTCGTCCTCATCTCTGGTCTTGATGAAGGCCATCTCATTGATGACAATACGAACTGTTTGGGGGAAAAAAATTTAAATCAAGTCGTATTTCACTGAAATGATGAAAAACAACATAAATAAACATTTCTGACGACAAACCAAATGTTTCATGGAAAACAGATTAGCGACAATAATGATGTTTACTGAGCTTAATGATGGATCCAAATGAGAAAAAGAAACTCTTGAATCAAACATTAAATATTTCTATTTGACGGGATGTTGTTCTCTGCTTTTATTTTGTCTTTTTTATACATTAAAGAGAAATGACACCTGCGGTTAATAGATTGAAAGCTCATCACAACATTGAGCATTAATGGAATCATTGCAGAGCAAACAATCTTTATGCCCCTTTTCAGAGAGATAAATAATTGTCTGCATTTAAATCCCAATAGAAATTGCAGAGTTTGAGTGACAGGTAGCAAGCTCTTTGGGACATTAATCCAAAAACTATTTACTTTTCACAGAGTAATGAGTAATTCAAATGCTCTAACGAATTAAGGTATTAATTAATTTCACAGCAAAGTTTTATAATGTTGAATAATGGTACTTGAATGGGAGTCGAGTGGATTCATCTGTTTTAGTTGGTGGAGACTTACTATGTTTTCATAACTGAAACAGGGAGGATTTACATCTCAGCAGGTTTATGCTTACATTTACCAGTTGGGTCTGCAAGTGCAAGGTAATAGTCAATCTATTCTCACACTTTTAAAATGAGACCCAGAGGAACAGAATTGTTATCCTCTGCTCCGTGGGTGTATCAAATGTTTCCAATATACCATCATTGACCTTAAACCTTTATCTGTAATTACATTAATCCTGAAACAAAAAAAGAAGAGCAAAACAAGATAGGAACAAAAGTGAGTCATCTATCTGCTTCTGAGTTTTAATTTGTCCTCAAATTAGCCTTGCACTGGCCTCAAAATGGCCACTGCGAGGGTCTCATCACAGTCAGCAAACTGACTCACAGTTTGACTTCCATGAACATACAGGATCACGCCATCCCCAAACTTCTCCTTATAGCTGCTGACTCCATAGTTTAATTGGTTGAAGTTCACCCCTGAGGGCTCTGTTGCCATACAATATACCAATGATGCAAAAAGCGCCGACAAAGCTCTTTTAGGACTAAAAAAAAAAACAACAAAAAAAACAGCAAGCTAGATTACCTTAAAGATTTGGATTTTCATGTGCAGCTAAGTTATAAAATATTTCTCTGGACAAGACACCATTAAATTTGATTTTTAAAGTAATGATAAACTACGGCCTCCATCAAACAGTTTTTCAATGCAAAATTTTTCAGACAAACTGTGTTTGGAATGGCAATCTTTGACAGAGTAAGTTGCCAAAACTGAGTTTGCCCTAGACACTTCTTGAGGACTATCTAATTTGAATACACAGCTTGAATTTCAGAATTTATACGGCTATTACTCTATAGCAATCAAAAAGCAACTAGATTTGATGTGCCTTTATTTTAAGGGACACTCTCAACACTCGTTACAATGCTAATTACAGTGAATTAAGTCATTGTAAGAGTGCTTCTCTCAAGCCTGTGTAAGTCATAACCGCTAACATCAACAACATGAAACACCAATACAAGGTCTAATTGCAACCTCAAAAACATTTATGAAGTGATATTTCTATGATCAAATCTTATTCAATTGTAACACATTTAGACATTGATGCTGTGGTGATGATGATGATCAGTTGTAAGAATTAGTTAGTTGTGAGTTATCATACCAATCTCATATTTGGTGCCAGCAACATTGGCTGTGATAGTGCTCTTTTTCTTTTTGGTGTGTACTTTCCTCTTTCCACTGCTCTGGTAGGAGCCCAAAGATGACCTGTTCACGGGGGATGCTCCTTGATCTTCTGGATGAGGAATTCAGACATATAAGAATGGCTATTATCAGACTCCACATACCAAAGCATGTGCCTTATAAACCATGTGTGTGTATACATATACATATACATATACATATACATATACATATACATATACATATACATATACATATACATATACATATACATATACATACACATGCACATATAAATACACATACACATACACATATACATATACATACTAACACACCCACACATAAACACACACACGAACACACACAAATGTATATACGTATATTCATATAAAGTAAGTTGTGTGCATGTATTTATACACACATGCACATCAGAAATTTTGTAGGATATCTTATCTTGTTTGTTTTGTTAGTTAAGCTATTGTTTAAACAATCCATAAAACTGTAATTCAATAAAGTTTGGCCTTAATTTGGTCAAACAAAACATCCTAATAATTAATGCAGAAACATGGAAAATAAAGATAATATAATTAAGAACAAATGGGTTTGCTAAACACATAAATAGTATGGGAAATTATACGGCTCATAGTAACATTAGACATGTCTGAGCTATTTTCATCACCAATGTGGAAAACCTTGCTCTATGCTACCCTTTCTGTATGCTCTGCATTTACAGTTAAGAACAGGGAGGAAGGCGCAGAGATTTTGATCTCTCTTACTCACCTCCATCATTTGGAGGGGAGGGCATCTCAGGGACTGAAAGGGTGAAAGGGAAGGCCAAGCTCTCTACCAGGCCTGGCAGACGGACCTTGTCGGGCTGTCACAACACCCTCCAGGAGCTCTGTTGCACATGCACCAGATAGTTAGCCCTGTGGTTCAAGATCACCCAGTGGATCATCTGAGCATCTGCCTGGTTTCTTTAAGCTGTATATAGAGCAGCCACAGTTTGTCTGGGCAGGGGCACTCTCAGGAGTCTATACAGCCTCTGCTTATTTGGAGCCCCAGGAGAAAAAAAAGGGAAGGAGTGGATAGTGAGCTTGATAAGTGCCTGTGGAGACGAAAAAAATTATACAGCTGCAATAGAAGTGGGCCAACTGCTCATAGGGTGACAACACTACACAGTGCATTTTCTCAAAGGGTTTGAGTGCATTGGACATTCTTTTGATTTAAAGTAATAGTAGTTTGCAGGCCTATCAAAGGCAGTACAGGTCAATCTGACACTTACTCTATCAGCTTGGTGAAAACTATGTATATATATGATATTCCAATGCCAAAAAAATAATATAAAGTTGTGTAATGTCCGGCAGACTAATTGGTATTCTGTGGAGCCCTTGTGAAATATTAATGTGGTTATCAAGCCAAAGGGTTTGAAGAATTCTCATTGTGTTCCATAGTTGAGCCAGCTGGGTTTCATTGTATGGCTACAAGGTCACTTCATTCAAGCAGATGGCATTTTCACAGTGGTTTGTAAAATGGATACTTCAGGAAATGAACAATGTGGAAAATTAACACCATTCACCAACTAAATTTTATTATTATTCAGCCGTGGTGTATGAGTGTGTCTTCAAACCACTTTAATAGCAACTGACCAATTGTGATGGTCTGTCACAAATGAAGTGAGCTCTGGTAGGACACTGACTCAGTAACCTGTCAGCATTCTATAAATTCTCTCATTTTGAGACAAGGAGGCATGAAGAAGCATCCAGATTTTCAAACTGCCTCAATGTGTGAATCTATTTGAGAGTCCACTGCTTGAAAGATAAGCCATAGATAATTTTCCAGCACACAAATGGACATGGATAGATTCTAGTTGCTAATTGCTAACTGTTTCAGCTAAAATGTGTTTCAAGGAGGCTATGTTATTGCTGTTGAAAACATGACTAAAATGGGTTGTTAAGACCCCATTCATTTGCACATCTGACTTTACTAATCCCGATGAAGCTGTAACTACTGGCTCTTTTTTTTCTTGGTACGAGGTCCTATTGGTGCCCAATTGTGTTAGCAAAGCTTATTTTTATTATTTATTATCTTTAAAATCTGTCAATAACTCTTTGACGACATAATCCAATATAATTTTAACTTTCCATTAATTAATGCGCAACATAGGGTGACAAATATTTTATTTCAGGCATTTACTGTTTTTCCCCCATTTTAATGTTTTATTCCTGTTTTTGGGGGGCCTTGAATGTTTGCTTATGCTTGATAAAGCAAGAAAAACTATACAACATCACATTATTCCCATAAAAGTGAGGGTTGTTGAGAATGAGCCAGTTATATTCCGTGGATATCCCTAGCAGTTATGGGCAATTGACCGTGTCTAGAGATTTTAGCCCAATAAAAATATAATTCTGGGACCCATAAAAAATATAATATTATGTTCTAATATGTTTTGATAAATGTGAGCCCCCCATGGTCAGGCTTTATAAATCTGAGGCCCTGTGCGAGGAATGGGAAAGCACATAACATTGGTGTGTTTACAGTCTACAATTATTTATATATTTGGTCTTGTTTGTGTGTGTGTCTGTCTATGTGTACATATATACATATATAAATGTATGTGTGTGTGTGTGTGTGTGTGTGTGTGTGTGTGTGTGTTTGTGTGTGTGTTTGTGTTTGTCTATATTCATGACTATGACTTTCTGTAATCATTTTTTTTCTGAGTTACCAGTTATGTTAAGTCTACAAGCCTCTAAAATGTATAGGATCAGAAAGAATCATACTACCCCTTTTCATAACATCTTATATGCAGTACATAGGATCTTGCAGGCATTTTCTGGGAGAGAAAAGACCAATTCTATTCCAGATTATTTTGCAGATGAAATGTGAAAGGCAATCATTTAGTATCAGATATAATTTAAAATCAACGGAGAGAAAAAATCATAAACATCATATCATAAACTCTTGTTTATAATGTTAATCTTCAAAGCATTGTCTTGTGATACCGTTTGGAATTTTATTAAGAGATCAACAGTAGCCTCTAGTGGTAAGAGTGTGAAAAGAACCACTTTTTAATTTAGTGGTACAATGTGCTCATAAACACACACACAATATATAATACACACAAATGAAATGTGTCTGCAAATGTGAAAATAATACAAGAGTTTGGAAGCCCTAATAGTTCTACAGACAGTATGTCGTTTTCAGAATCAGAACCCGCAGACTCCTTTTATCACAGCTGATAAAATAATTTATGTAGGTATAAATAGATTTAACATCATAATGTTGAAATAATCTCTAGATTTGAGTGCACAGCCCATTCATTTGTTTACACATCGCTTAATTCATACTTAATTAAAAAAGTGACCATCCACTGAAATGTGCCTGCTTCTGCAAATACTTATAATTAGCATGCACATAAACTCTGCTGCAGTTTGTCACAGAGATACCAGAAAGTAGATTATTAATTATGCAAATAGGACAGAATTTTGATCTATCAAGTTTCCATCACATTCAACATCATAATTGGATCATTTCAGAATAATTATGTTGTATAAGGAGCAAAAATATGTCTGATTTACCTTATCACACCTATAAACAAAGGTGACTGTGAATTACTGTCATTGGTAAATAGTCAAAGTATATGCTAATTACCAACAGAGCTGCGCATAAAAGTTGTGCAATACAGATCGTATTGATGGAGCAGTTAGATAACTGTGGAGCCTCTACTATTTTATTAGCAAAATAGGCTTAAAGAGCAAATGGCAAATATTAGCAAATGGCTTAAAGAGTGGACATTTTGACCTCATCGAGGGTCTGAATCTCATCACCAAGGGAAACAATAGCAAATTTTGTCAGAAATCTGTATACAATTGTACCTGGCAGGCATGAAAACAGGGCACCTATGACCTACCAAGATACATAAATAGATCTCTTAATTTATGTTCTTTTTATGAGGCATGGCATTTCTTATATTAGATATTCAACATACAAATCAGCAAATTTGTATGTTGGACCCCGGTACAATTGGCCATGGGGTTATAATTGAAAATCTATAGAAATCAGTTACATAAATGTATAAACTTTTTGTAGCACTCCAATATAAAATTGTATATTTTAAGTTTTTGATCCAAAAAGTACATAATGTAGCCTCAGGGCACCAAAGCACGTGTCTCCTGGAGCCAACCTCGGGGGGGGGCACAGGCCAGTGTCTCCCTGAGCCGGTCCCAAGCCTGGATAAATGCAGAGGGTTGCGTCATGAAGGGCCTTTGGCGTAAAACTTATTGCCAAAACCAAATATGCAAATCAAACCTAGGAATTTCATACCGGATCGGTCGAGGCCTGGGTTAACAACGACCGCCGTTGGTGCCGATAACCTACGAGGTACCAGTGGAAATTGGACTACTCTGGGTCAAAGAAGGAGAGGCGGAAGGTGTGTTCAGAAGTAGAGAGAGAAGAGGAAAGGCAAGAGTCTGGGACTGAGAGTAGGGACTCCAAATATTGGGACGATGACAGAAAAAGGTAGATAGTTGGTTGACATGATGCAGAGAATGAAGGTGGATATACTGTGTGTCCTGGAGACCATGTGGAAAGGTAGTAAGGCTAGAAGCTTAGGAGCAGGTTTTAAGGTGTACTATCATGGTACTGACAGGAAGAGAAATGGAGGAGGAGTTATCTTGAAAGAGGAGTTTGTTAGGAATGTTCTGGAGGTCAAAAGAAGGTCAGATAGACTTATGAGTCTGAAACTGGAAATTGAAGGTGTGATGCTCAATGTTGTTAGTGGCTATGCCCCACAATCAGGATGTGAGTCAGAGGAGAAGGAGAAGTTCTGGAATGAGTTTGATGAGGTGATGCAGAATATCCCCAGAGATGAGGGAGCGGTCATTGGAGAACAATTCAATGGACATGTTGGCGCAGGCAATACAGGTGATGAAAAAGTGATGGGCAGGTCTGGTATCCAATAGGATGAAGCTGAAGCAATAGGAAAGCAGGCGCACAGATGTTGGTTGACTTTGCAAAAAGGATGGAAATGGCTACAGTGAACACTTTTTTCATGAGAAGACAGAAACATAACTTTTAAGAACGAAGGTAGGGGCACGCAGGTAGAATACATCTTGTACAGACAAGGTAATCTGAAAGAGATCAGTGCCTGCAAAGTATTGGTAGGTGAAAGTGTACCCAGACAGCATAGGATGGTGGTTTGTAGGATGACTCTGGTGACAAGGAAGATCAAGAGGACAAAGGCAGAGCAGAGGACAATGTGGTGGAAGCTGAAAAGGGAGGAGTATTGTATGGTTTTTCGGGGAGGAGTTGAGAAAGACTCTGGGTAGTCAGGGAGAGCTTCCAGATGACTCGACAACTGCAGCTAATTTGATCAGGGAGACAGGTAGGAGAGTACTTGGTATGTCGTCTGGAAGGAAAGTAGATTAGGAGACCCGGTGGTGGAATGAGGAAGTACAGGAGTGTATACAGAGAAAGTGGTTAGCAAAGAAGAAGTGGGACACTGAGGGGCCTGAAGAAAAGAGACAGGAGTACAGGGAGATGCAGCGTAAGGTAAAGATAGAGGTAGAAAAGGCAAAATAAAGGGCATATGATGACTTGTATGCTCAGTTGGACAGTAAGGAGGGAGAGAATGATTTATACAGGTTGGCCAAACAGAGAGACAGAGACTGAAAGGATGTACAGCACGTCCGGGTGATTAAGGATAGAGAGGGAAATGTATTGACAGATGCTAGAAGAGTGATGGGAAGATGGAAAGAGTACTTTGAAGTGCTGATGAATGACGAAAATGAAAGAGAGGGAAGGGTAAAAGAGGTGACTATTGTAGACAACAAAGCAGCAGAGATTAGTAAAAGTGAAATGAAGAAATCACTGAAGAGGATGACGAATGGAAAGGCAGTTGATCCTGATGGTATACCTGTGGAGCTATGGAAGTGTCTAGAAGAGGCAGTGGTAGAGTTTCTGGCTAGATTATTCAACAGGATCTTAGAGAGTGAGAAGATGCCTGAGGAACGGAGAAGTGTGATGGTGCCCATTTTTAAGAATAAGGGGGATGTGCAGAATTTACAATTGTGATGGACAGGCTGACAGATGAGGTTCGACAGGAATCTCCATGGACCATGATGTTTGCAGATAACATTGTGATCTGTAGTGAGAGCAGGGAACAGGTGGAGGAAAAATCTTGAGAGGTGGAGGCATGCTCTGGAAAGGAGAGGAATGAAGGTCAGTTGCAGCAAGACAGAATATATGTGTGTGAATGAGAGGAACCTGGGTGGAATGGTGAGGCTACAGGGAGTGGAGATCGAGAAGTTGGTGGATTTCAAGTACTTAGGTTCAACAGTTCAGAGCAATGGAGAGTGTGGAAAAGAGGTAAAGAAACGGGTTCAAGCAGGTTGGAATGGGTGGAGAAGAGTGTAGGGGTACTATGTGATAGAAGAATATCAGCCAGAATGAAAGGAAAGGTGTACAAGACAGTGGTGAGACCAACGATGCTGTATGGTTTGGAGACAGTGGCATTGAAGAAAAGACAGAAAGCAGAGCTGGAGGTAGCAGATATGAAGATGTTGAGGTTCTCTTTGGGAATGATGAGGATGGATAGGATCAGGAATGAGTCAATCAGAGGGACACCACATGTTAGATGTTTTGGAGAGAAGGTCAGAGAAGCCAGACAGAGATGGTTCGGTCATATACAGAAGAGGGATAGTGAATATATTGGTGGACAGATGCTGGAATTGGAGATGCCAGGCAGGAGGTCTAGAGGAAGACCGAAGAGAAGATTTATGGACATAGTGAGAGAGGATATGAAGTAAGTTGGTGTGAGAGAGGAGGGTACAGAGAATAGGGTTAGATGGAGAAGGTTGATTCACTGTGGCAATCCTTTAAGGGAAAAGCCGAAAGGAAAAGAAGAAGATGCAAAAATTTCATGCTCATGTTATGAAATGTAAAAAAAAAAAAACGAAGTTGTAATATGTTTGAAAACCAAGTTATAATTTTTTTCACTTAACATAAAAACTAGGCTATTTTAACAACCAGGGAGCAAGAAAAGTCTTCCCGTGATCCATATGCATGAAAAGGCAGCCTAAAGGAGCCAGTATGCTCAAGCAATTTCCATTGTAAAGTTATGGAGCACAACTATGACATTCAACACATCTCATGGAACAAGCTCAAACAACTGTTGTTGTCACTGGCTGTTTAAAATTCCTGATATTCATCACAAACAGTAAATGCTACAAATACGTTGTCTCACATGATCTGTTTTACATATATTTGCATCAGTTAATCATCAACATCCTTTCTTAAAAAAAGAAAATAAGAACATCTCCTTAGGCATGACATGCTGACACTGAGAAACCAAATTTCCCCAAGTATGGATGCATCCATGAACAAAAAACACTTGTTGGTGCACTGTGCATGAGAGTGTCAATTTCTTTTTTTCATAAAACTTGATCTGAAATATGATTTAATGTATGTATCCATAAATAATTAAAATTAGGGATAAACATGTAGTTACATTGTGATTTGCAATAGCACAGTGCCACAGTGGACTACCACAGAGCTCACCAAGTTATTGTACAAAAACATCGTCAACTACTGTTGCATTAACCCAAGGTGGCAAAACCCAAAATACTGCAACAGTGATCAAGACACTCGCTGCCTCCACTTCTCATGAAAAGAGGAACGGTTGATTTCAATCATTTGCAATGCTTTCTCCATCTTTCTGCCCTGCTAAAATGGACGTTTCAATCCAGACAATGTTTCAAAAAATATTAGAGTATAGAGTATAAAGTAAGAGTATATTAGAATAGAAAAATAAATAAATCATCTGAGTTTGACATCTGCTGTTACTGCAAGTTTCTGAAATGCATCATGAACATCCGAGAATGATTGGGAATTTGACCGCATAACTACTCTTTGGACTAAATTTTAGTTTAGAGTAGAAAAAATACAATTTCGATCAATTCCGCATTCAATAAAATATTCTGATGAAGAAACCCCGTTTTTCCTATAGATGCAGTAACACTTTTTGCACAGCAGAGTGGGCCAGAGGGTCAAATAGCAAAAATTTGCTGACAATGCATGGCCCCTGTAGATGCTAAGCTCTTACACATTCCCACTTGTCACATGACACAGAAAGACCTCATTCCAGACGTCCAGTTTTTCATTAATTTTATGTGTATCAATGTTTTTCAAAGGCCCTGAAAATGTCATGGAAAATTCATGAATGAATGCCTGTCTTTAATTGTACAATCACTCATAGCTGCTTTTTTTTCTTCATATTATCTCAAACACATTTTTAAAGGAAATCTCATACTTACATCTCAAAGAGTTAATATGAAAATAAATGCCGTTACACAAAATGTAGAAAACCCAATGAAATGATGATATATAATATTGTCATTTATCTAATCTCACAGTGATGGCACTTCAAACATATCAAAATGTATCAAAAGTAAATCCACAGCGAAGCAACAGTGCCAAAGGAAACATGACACTAAACAAGAAAAGTCTATTGTAGAAGTGTCACACCTATTACACAACCTGCTCAAACTGTGATGTCCCAGAGGGACTTTATGTTTTCCCTGCCTTTTAATGAAACTAACTTTTGAAAGCAGATGTCAAAATACAGAATACAAGACTCTAAGGGTAATACTTCTAAGCTTCATGGTTTGCTCGAAAAGCATGCATTATTTTCTTTTATGTACATGTGTCATGGCAATGCATGACCTCGGGTTATGAATAACAATGCAGGCATGAATCACTGGCTTAGAATGTTTTCTTTATGAATCCTTGACTAAAAAACAGAGAAAATATGTTGTGGGAACAAAAGTCAAATCGGAACATCTTTCTTGAAAGAATTTCGTATTTTTAGATGGAATGTGGTCATAGTGAATCTCTCGTTTGAAAAAAGAAAAACAAAAAACTAGTCTACTATTTGGTCACATTGTAATCTAAGGAAAAGTGATAGCTGAGTTTGTGTAATACTCTCACCGGAACACGGCTGGTTTAGAATTGCCTGTATAGCTAAAAATAGATGGAACCAGTGACCCATCTACAGTTCAGCCATGTATTCAAGATGAGGAGGAATGTGTGGGGGCTACCAGCCCATGGGTTACTAAGAAACACAAAAAAAATTGTTTTTTCTGTCTTTTTGAATAACATGCTTTGTATCTTAGAGAGATGCGGTAAAAGTTCGGTGAAGTAAATATTAAATCACTGCATGTGGAATTCTGCTAAACACATATATGACAAATTTATAAGTGTATGCAATCTTGTCTGCCCTGTAAATCATTTTTTTCAGCTACTTCTCTTACCATAAAATTCAAAGTGAAGGAAAAATAATAACAATTAATAACAAATCAAATTAATTACACTTACCAAGTATGGGTAACAGGTTATCCAGTGCCATAAAAATATAAACCTGATGCAAAAAAATAAAGTCACCAAATGACATGTATTTATGAATGCTTGTGATTAAACCATCATTTTAGGAAAGGTGACCAGACTTCGTATTGCAATTCAATTTCAATTCACTGTACAAGATTTTAATGACATTATTCAAACTCAAAAGGAAGCTAAATAGTAAGTCTTATGGCATGATAACTGGTTATGCAGTTCTGTATATAACCACTGTATTAATGTGGAGACTTTTCGAAACAAAAAATTCTTCTGTGAAAAATCACTGAAAATAAAAAAGAATGCTGCACCATAAATTAACACAGATGATACTTCTCAAAACTGACTTCACAGCAAAATCTTCTATAAACATTTCTTTCATCCATCCATTATCTACAGCTTATCCTGCTGTTAGGGTCAAGCATTACTTATGTAATTTAAATAACAAGCCCGTGGTTTGAGGATAAACGTAGAAGGACGAGTCATTGGAACAGCTTTGCATGACAAGTCAGGTCATTTTAAGGGTCCTTGCAAAGCTAGCCTGTGCTAAAGGGCAATGCTAATGGGTACAGCGATCTGAGTGATGCCACTAACAGCACAGCAGCCAATATGGTATCTCCCAGATCACTTGAAAGATGGAAGGCCAACCCTTGCAGATATATATATCTACATACATATATAGATATATATATTGAGAAAAAATAGATTTCTTAAACCTCACATGTCAGGGAGACTGAGTGCCTTATAGTTCGGGGTGTTGGATTGAATTGTAGACGCTCGCAAATTAAAAGCCGCAGCAGGTGCACTGCTGAATAGCTGCTAGCGAGTGGCAGCTAACGTTAGCCATTTGTATAGGTTAGGTGAAAGGATCTCGCAAGGAATCTGGCAATGATGAACCTCCAAGTGCGGTTATTAGCCCACAGCCTCACTCCCTCTCTGACGTCTTAGAGAGCAAAATATCCCATTGTCATTTCGGGCTGCAACACAAATGTAATTCCTCAATTGGACAACTTAGCTACCGTATACTAATTCATTGACAACAATGACAATGACGGTCTGCGGTATGCTTAGCTTAGCTTTAAACCTAAAAGAGAGCTTTGAGTCGTGAAGGAAGAGTAAAAGATCCGGATAACGTTACCTTGTTTTTTTTTTTCCAGACACATCAAATGCAGTTCTTTTGCTGGTCTCAGCTGAGTGACACAACAGCCGTTGATAAAGAGAAATACTTAAATATCTTACGAGAAACCGTCCATCTTACCAATATAGCATTAAGGATTAAAATGTTTTTGTGGTTTGTAATAATTTGTATCTTTAAAAAAAACGCAGGTTGTCTTAAAAAAAATACAAAAAAATCTGTATCTTGTAAGGTTATTCCAGTAGTATGTTATGGGTGCTTGAGCGAATCCACGGGCAATACCATTCACCACGCAAAAAGGGGGAGCGTGCATGAACTGCTGAAGTTTGCATTCCCTGTTTGGTACAAATATGAAGAAGGTCTTGCATGTTAAATCGAATCAGCTTATATTTCTGGTCGAACTTATTAACAACAAAAGAAGCAGTTTTGCCACTAATCAAATTTATTCCTTATAAATCATTCTGAATCGACAAGGTTGTAGTGTCTCTCTTACAAACATTGAAAGGTACCTAGCAACTGTGTCGCTGACCATGGTGCTAAATTCAAACCTGCCGTTTGTGGGCGCGTCCCGTTCAAACTCTTATTTACTTCTTAAAATCTCAAGAACCAATTAACCTTCTAACAAACTAAATAATATTCATATATATATATATATATATATATATATATATATATATATATATATAGAGAGAGAGAGAGAGAGAGAGAGAGAGAATTTAACCACATTGGTCATCTCACTAACCATAGAGTCATTTTCTTCAATTTTTCTACGACTGCAAAGTGTAACCACAAAGGCTAAGAGACTTTTTCGATTTAAACACAATACAGAAATGAAGTTCTCCATCGTAGTGATACAAGGTAAGCGTGTGCCATTGGATTTCTTTCCACATTTTCCCAGATTCTTTGATGGCAGGTGCATTTTCAGCTGCTGACTGTAATTCACGGTGGATATTATATTGCATTTTCCTATGTTTTATTTTGTGTACAATTCATGGTTTGTTTGTTTATTTGTTTGTTTGTATGAGTCATGCTCTGCCTAATTGTCCCACTTTTCAATTATGTTAATCTACACAGGAAACTGCATTTTCTTACCATAGGTAAGTACTATATACTGTGCGGTTTAAATCTAGTCCATTCACATATTTTTGCCAGCATCAGCTGTCATATTGTCATTAGTTTAGCAGTATAATAAAATGAAAACATCAGCAGCAATTAATACAATACACAAAGCTGGAGTTTGGTCAACTCACTCATATGCTAGAACACATGATGATACATGTAGTCATGCATACAGTCATAAAATGTTATTACAAATGAACACGGGGTAATAAGTGCAAAAGACTCACCTTCTTTGTCATTTCCAACATTTGGGAATTTTTAGCTGCAAACTGATGGTTCCCCTTGAGATTCTAACTTGACCTGTTTTGTTTTGTTTTGTTTTGTTTTGTTTTGTTTTGTTTTGTTTTGTTTTGTTTTGTTTTGTTTTGTTTTGTGTTGTTTTGTGTTGTTTTGTGTTGTCGTGTCGTGTCGTGTCGTGTCGTGTCGTGTCGTGTCGTGTCGTGTCGTGTCGTGTCGTGTCGTGTCGTGTCGTGTCGTGTTGTGTTTTGGTTTGTTTTGGTTTGGTTTTGTTGACCTTAGCTGTAAAGAATTATGTATCTTCATTGGTGATCAATATGATCCTCTGTCTTTAACGAGCTGCCTGCAAAATTACGATTCCATATTTTATTCATTTTATGTGTTGAACTGAAGTTTAATTCTTGTTGTTTCAATGTTGGTAGCGTATTTTAGAGACAGGTTCATCCGTTCCTAGAATAAATTCAAATGTAACAATAGTGCTTGATTCAAACAAGAAAATAATTACACCAACAACAGTTGACGATCTAAAAATATTAAATTTAGAAGATTCCCGATTCTCTTGAAGGCACCATTTCATCCATCAATACGGGTCCCTGGGTATTCCCACACGCAATGAACGCAGCATAAAACGACAGTAGGCAGAGGTGAAAAGTCTGGATCATGTTTTCATTCCAGCGAAGGCATTCTTGAACGTCCAAGGACTTTGAATTACGGCAAGACGGTTGGCAGAGTACGGTCAGGTTGTGTTCACGAGAAGAAGACATTGATGTTGTTTTTAGCCAGCCGGCTAGCACAAGTTTAAATTTGTTAGCTAGCTAACGTAGGACCTTGTAAGCTAACAGCCACCATCATCGCTCTTAGCCAGCTGTGCATCGCCCTGTCTTCCCACGATGGGAAACGCAGCAACTGCAAAGAAAGGCAATGAACAAGAAAGCGGTAAGCACCAGCCAGTAACCAAGATAGCAATTTAACCCGAACCATTGTACTGCGTGGTGTTGCCTATCCCAAAGTAGATGATGAGCAGCCTTTAGCAGTTGTTGCCTTGCGCTAGCAGGCGCTGTACAACATTAACATCATAGGGTTAACGTAATTGGTCAGTGACATGAACCATCTTACTAGTTTTTAACTTTTTTAGGTCCACAGTAATGACACATGCATAATAATCCACGGTGGAAGCAGCGCCAAAGATGATGCAGCGCGCTATCGAATGTGTCATATGGGGGTATATGTCTGGGAAGGTGCCATTATTTTTTCAGTGTTCCCTACAGCAGGGGGGAGGAAACCGTAAATGCCTATGATAAGTCTTACTAAAGTTATCAAGAGACCTTGTTTGACCTTAAAAAGCGCTTAAAGCCCAATACTTGTTTGTGTTGTAGCTGTAGGGCAAGGCCTGATCTTTGCAACAGGTTAGTTACCTGATAACAATTAATGAATACATTGATCTGAAAACTGCTTGATGTGACTGAACCAGGCCAGAATAGAACAATAGCTTTTGAATTGTGTGTGTGTGTGTGTGTGTGTGTGTGTGTGTGTGTGTGTGTGGGTGTGTGTGTGTGTGTGCGTGTGTGTGTTATGTCAAAAAGGACTTGTAATAGAACTTGGGATACAGATCACATTTCTATTTTGCAGTGATAATAATATTAACACTTTGAATAGATGTTGTTACATAAATGAAAAGTATTTGCTTCCCTGTTAGTTTAACTGTTCCTGTTGAGGTGCAATCCAACATGCCTTATCTGTTACTTTTAAAAGGTAGCTAGAGGGCACTCAGGTGTGTTTATTGTGTATTTGCCAGTAATGACCAAGCTAATCCACTAAACTGTACCATGCCTCACAGTCTGTCTGGACAGCATGGATCTTGACCTGTTTTCTCACTGGCAGTTGTTCATTGTCTCACACTCTTGTGACAATAGGCCCAAGCGGTTTCTACTTTGCTGGCCATGGTTGGTGTGCACAACCTGCAGTGATGCAGAGTGCACTTACATGTAAATTACATCATATAATTATTATTTAGTTTATGTTTAAGGTATTCATGTTTTCCAGCCAACTCCTCAAATCAGTTACCCAGTAAGTCTAGGTAGTGTGGTGTAGTAGAAAGCAGTGTACTGCTCAGTTTTACCTCCAGAGAGCACAGTCAACTGAACATATATAGTTTCAATGTTAAGAGTGGGTGGTACTGACAAGCGGTTTCTGTATCAGCGTTCTAATGCAGCACAGCTGCCTCAGGTTTTTTTTAATGTTTTTTTTTTTTTTTGGTTTGTTTAGTTTTTTGAATAATGATTAGTGTACTGGATGTTGTTGCTTTACATTTTTCACAATAACAAAACTTATTTCAATGAGAAGAATAATGATCTCAAGCAACACAGCATAGACAAAAATATGCAGATGGCCTTTGTATCTGAAGCAGTAAAAGTTTTAACCGGAAGCTTTCTTTGTGTGGTTAGCCAAGCTTTGCAGTGCACTTCGCTGTATACAGGAAGTTGGTTATCTCATTCTTTACGTTTAAAACTGTTTCACTTTGCCTGCAAACATTTTCTCATAAGCATCAGAGGATTTGTCTGAGAATGGCTCAAGGAAAGGAACAGTCCTTTGCCAGTCGTTTTTTTCACAGACGTCGTAAGAATAGCCAAGAACAGAAAGGACAGGAGATTGACGTGCCGTATATCTCTGAATTCACTGTCATGTGGGATAAGCTGAGTAAGTCCAGGGCCACTTATACAACTGAAAATGAGTCTCCCACTGACTCAAACTTTACATCTAGAAACATATTTGTGTGTTAGTGTTGCTCTTGTTTAAATGAAAATGTAGTTTCCGAAACAATTTCCAAAAGTAAGGAAAGCATGAGGGGGCTTGTATTGTTTTATTCTTCTTGTAATTCTGAAAATGATATTTTTTCATATGCACATATTTGTGTGGCTATTCAAAAACATCAAGCAGTGTTTCTATTATCAGCCAAGTTGTAGCACTATTTTGTAATGGCTCCTTACCTGTTATTCCCTTTTATTATGTTTTAATATTTACTTGTACTTCTTTGTGTGTGTTTTGATCCTATGTTTTGCAATTATGAAGTGTGTTTTTACATGTGCTCATGCGCTGTGTTTTAAAAGACTTTAGCTCTGTACTTGTTTGTGCAAAATGTTCAATGTTTTTCAGTGTAAGATAGCCTACATCATCCATCGGGCAAGAAGTAGCCATCTGTTGAGTATGATTTTTAGAACTAAAAATGGACATTTCAATAGAAATGTTATTGCCACATTATACAACTAAAACCCTTGACTATTTATCACAACTATAATAGATAGTTGAAGAATACAGTATTAATAATAGAATGTGCAATAATTGATTGTATATGTGAGGTGGAAGGAATGCATATGCTGTCTTCTTCACTGCCATTTTATGTGTAGCATTAAATCCACTTGAATCTCTTGTCTCAGACACTTCATATGTTTCTTCCTCTCTTTCTTCTCCATTATTTCCATCCATGTGGGTGAATGTTCCTGCAAACCCTTGGTGAACTGTAGAGACTTTTGGTATGCTCATTTTTCTTTGAGAAATCCCAAGTCACAGAGTGGATAATGGTTTACATGAGCTTACGATGCTTTAGTTGCTTCTTTTCTCTTACATCTAAATGTTTTCACTTTTCTTTTTTTGTGCCAGTCAACAGGTAGAATGTACATTGACAGTGTCCCTTCAGATATAAATATCAATACGTTTGTCAAAGTGCACTACCAGTGCACATGACTCTGTGACTTTTGATATCTCATGTCTGGTGTGAATTTCACAATTCTTTTTCTAATGCTTGCACTATGGTCTCTGTTATGTTCAGCATTTTGTAATTTCTCCTGTTTGGACGATTATTATTGCCCCCCCATACCGAATTTCAGTTAAAGGAGATGCATGAGAGCTTGTGCGAATTCTGTAAAACCCAAAATAGCTCTTTGCATCACTTAATGATACTTCCTACTTAGGTCAGTTTTTTTTTCTTTCAGAATATATATTTTTCTGTTGTTTAGTAGTCTTTAATATAAAGTGAATTTGTTTGTTGTCCAGAAAACCTTCACCTGATCTTGTTTGTTATTTACCTTGAACATGTGAAGTGTAAATATTTGAGAAGCAAAATGCTGACTTTTCTTTCTTAACTCTTTTAGTGAAAGAGTTCTTAGCTAAAGCCAAAGAAGATTTTTTAAGAAAATGGGAGTGTCCGGCACAGGTAATATGATGTTAATTTGTTCTTTGCTCTAACAATTAAAGTACAAATTGCAAAACTTTTTCTGGCCTTAATTTGACAACATGATTAACATCTAAGTAAGACAGTCCTGAGGCACTTCCTTTGAATATAATACAACTAATATCTCTTTGATCCAAACGATAGCTGATCATGTAATGTCACTAAGAGCCATTTTGCCTCGAACATATCTGAAAATTATCTTTTTTTTTTAGGTTTATCACAGCAAAGTTACTGATAAAATTTGCGTATTTTAATGTTCAGTTTACTGTCTCACCTCAGCTGACACTGTCTTTCCACAGAGCACGACAGGCCTGGATGACTTTGATAGGTTCAAGACTCTTGGCACTGGCTCATTTGGACGAGTATTGCTCGTCAAGCATAAAGGAACAAACCAGTTCTACGCTATGAAGATCTTGGACAAACAGAAAGTAGGTTTATGTTTTTGTATTTTCAAAAGAACTGCTTATCCAACCTCATAAGTAGATTAGGGTAGCTGGTTAGAAGAAAACCAATTGCACATTGTGTATCTCTGTAAGGAAAAGGATCGTTTCCTTCATGCATTTCCGGTAACATTAAAACCACAAAGCCACTTCAATTTTTGTATATTTGAGTATGACTTTGAAAGTTGGTGTAAAATATTGTTAGATTATTTGTTTCAGCTCCAATGCTCCATCCAGATTTGCACTTACAAATACATCACATTTCCAGGTATCTTAATGTTTTTTTTCACTGTGTTTTATGGATGTAGTTATTTTAGTGACATATGGAATTAAACATAGGACTTACCAAAAATGATGTTGGTAATGACATTGATTTAATATCCCCTCAGCCTGTGTGATGATTCTTTTTGGTTGGGAAATCAAAAGTGCAAAAAGAAAAAAATTCAAGAGTCTTCTTGCAAAAACTTTTAAAGACTTCATTAAAATATAAAAAGCTAGTTTTTAACAGTGCTCCTGCATTGAAATCCCACCCTTTGGGAGGATTAAAGACGTATCCTATTCAACTGTTGTTCTTGTGCCCTAATAAATGACTTTGTAGTTTTTGCCTATTGTTACAGTGCTTTGCATTTATACAGTTGCTTGAGTTGATATCTGAAGGTTGTGCCAGCATGTTAGTTCAAATCTCTGCAGTCTTACATCTTGAGTCTACCTTACTTAAGCAAAAAGATACCAGATAAGGAATTTTCAAAAGCCTGACTTTATTCCTTGATAATGTTCTGACTAATTGTCTTTACTTTGTGTTCGGCAAAGTCAAGAAAAGACTAATGCTAAGACGTGATAGGCCTGTCATGCATTTCCATGTTACCTGAAAAATTAATTACACTTTTAGCATCATAATCATCTAACACCAATGAATGAAAGTGGTCAACAGTTTAAGACTAAACTGGATGTTGCAATGCCTTACTTCACACATTGGGCCTGCTGTTCAGGCTCTCCTGGATCACCAGGTTATTGATGTCACCCTCTGGGCCATCTTCTCATTCCTCCGTTTGGCCAATGTGAGCCGACTTAATTTGAGACACATCATTAGCTGTGTATCTCAACAGGTGTTTTGGCCTTTTGCTTTTCTCATCCTGTGTTGAAGCAACTGTCCTCAAACTGACCAGGCCTTGTTGCCTAGCTATGTTTGGCAAGAGATAAATGAGCTTTCAATCCATGTACAAAATTGGGTTTTAGTAGTTTGAATCTTCTATATATTTGTGTCATTTACCACTTCAATGAAATGTCTGTTCTTGTTGATGTTAGTTCTTCACAGAAGCTAACATTTAAAACCATAATGGAACTTACAGCATCAAATAACTGGTCTTCACAGAATCAACTGTGAGGAACGTGTCACACAAAGCAACACCAAGATATTATGTAGCCCCACTCCTGAGGAAAAATATGAGACTGTTATGTGTCATAACGAAATGATAGTCACTGTTAGATATGTACACAGGGCTTCACAAAATGATTTAACTTTGGAATATAAACACATTACAGTCTCCATGAAAACCTTAGGCTGATCAAATTTGCTCTGTCTTCACCTTGCTGAGGTCCCTGCAACCTACTTACCACTCTGATTAATTGTCTGAATTTGAGGGCCAAGGAGGGCTTTTTTCACCTAAGTTTCCAGAGCCAGAGATCACCATCCTTTGAAGAATGAGGAGGTTTTAAACTCTTCCTGTTGAGCATTCTCTCATACTTAACATCTTCCAAAGATGTTTTTATGTGTATGCGGCTATGAACATTCGGAACCTTTCGGTTCCTGTCACTTTGTGGCTTGGTGGCTGTGGTCCTCCCTAGGAACAATGATCTCAATGATCTAAACAAGATGGAGAAAGACTGACCACAGCATAAGGTCTGCTCTGAGGTTGGCACTGATATGCACTGATACATCATTCACTTGGGAGCAGACCTTTGAAACTTAATCTGCCATGATGCCATAACTATACCAATGTCAAGATTTACCTAAAGCCAGTTGATGAATTAAGCACTTAAATATATATTATAGACATAGTCCTATATGAATATGTTGTTACTTTTTAAAACTTTTTAGATCCAGAACTCTGGCACTGAGGCCTTTCTTGATAGTTGATACATACTGTACATTGGGCTGTGATTGAGCCAATCAGTTGATCTGAGTTCAGCACATCTGTGAATGAAACCAAGCAAATACAGAAGTCATGCTTTAAATCTTCCTTTGTTTGATTTTTTTCTCTTTTCTCTAACATAGATGTAATAATGGATATTGTTCATGTGCTATAGAGATTATTGTGATGCTGCTGTTATCGATAGTATAGTATTATTGGTTACTTTTTGTTTTCCACCTCTGTAGGACTTGAAAGAAAAACCTGTCATTGTGGTCATTGCTTTACCCTTTTCTTGTTTAAAACATACCCTATATAAACGTGACCCAGCAATACCTTGTCCCCTGTGTTTTGGATTGTATCTATTAGGTGGTGAAGTTGAAGCAGATAGAACACACATTGAATGAAAAGAGAATACTCCAAGCTGTCTCCTTCCCCTTCCTTGTCAGATTGGAGTACGCTTTCAAGGTTTGTGCTACAAACCATCACTTATACCAATCAACAGTTATAGCCATAATATCAGTGATATTTGGTGTGTCTATCCTCTTGCTATTATTAATTCAGATCACCCAAATACACAAAAGAAAATCAAATGACTAGTTAACTCTTTACCAAAAAAAAATTTGGTTATAACTATGTCAATTAATTTCTTGGGGAAATCTCTTTGTGATGAAATTCATGTCCAGTTGCCATGAAAAAGAGATTTCAACAAGAATTCAGCATGACCTGGATGACTGAGAACCTCCACAGACATATGTCAATCGATGTTTTGGTCCTGCTCAAAGGGTTTTTTTATTTGTTTTTCAGGACAATTCAAACCTCTACATGGTAATGGAGTATGTGCCAGGTGGAGAGATGTTTTCACACCTAAGACGCATCGGAAGGTTCAGGTATGATTTGCTTAAGATTTTAGATAAGACCTTGCTGGACTGGCTGTACAGTGATTGAAATCATTTTAAGCAATACAATGAGTCAATAAAGTCTGAACAATAAAGTGAGATGAAGTTTAAAATAATTTCTAAACTGATAATCCCTCTCTCTTTCAGTGAACATCATGCCAGATTTTATGCAGCTCAGATAGTGCTCACCTTTGAGTACCTCCACTCCTTAGACCTCATTTACCGAGACCTGAAGCCTGAAAACCTTCTCATAGATCAACACGGTTACATCCAGGTAGACAATTTTGTATAATAAAAGGTTGTTTTTTTCTCGGCATGCAAAGCAAATTGAGAATCTGAAAAACGTGTCCTCACTCATCAACCTGTGGTGCTGAGAATTTTTGTGCACCAATTGTTTACTAACATGATAATGGATAATACGGACAAATAGTTCCCCCAATGTTAAATAAAATAATCTATATCAATTGTATATATGGAGGATTTTTCTTCCTCCATATTGCCTCTTCGCATGAGTAAACACATGTGAAATACACTCATACCCTTCTGTATTCCTGACGCTCTTTGATCAGGTCACAGACTTTGGTTTTGCCAAAAGAGTAAAAGGCAGGACCTGGACATTATGTGGAACTCCTGAGTACCTGGCTCCAGAGATCATCCTCAGCAAGGTGAACATCCAACACATCCCCAGGTTCATGGTGGTGTAAAGAAAACATATACACAATGTTTTGTTTTGCTTTTCTTTGCCCAACTGTTAACACAAGTGGATATAGTTAGTTCAGATGGTTAGTATGCGTGTGAATACCAGGTGTGAAATGTTGCACACTTCATTGTCAACAAACCAAAAAACACTTCAAAGCCTTCTGCTTGATATTGCAGTGGCATTATAGGGTTCAAAACACACAACTACTGTCCGTGTAAATGTTTTTGATATTTCTTTGTTCAGGGCTACAACAAAGCTGTGGACTGGTGGGCACTTGGAGTCCTAATCTATGAGATGGCTGCTGGTTACCCCCCATTTTTTGCAGATCAACCGATCCAGATTTATGAAAAAATTGTGTCTGGCAAGGTAAAAAAAAAATAAAAATAAACAGTAATAAACAGGAATTTCAAGAGTCATAAATATTTTACTTTTTAGATTCTGTTTCTCCAACTGATTTCAACAAGAATGAAGTCAGAAATGTTCTTATTCTTGTGTTTTGTACCTTTGTTTGCTGCAACAGGTACGATTCCCCTCTCATTTTAGCTCTGACCTGAAGGATCTGCTGAGAAATCTGCTTCAGGTAGACTTGACAAAGAGATTTGGGAACCTGAAGAATGGTGTGAACGACATAAAAAATCACAAGTGGTTCTCTACAACAGATTGGATTGCCATCTATGAGAGGAAGGTATGACATTAAAATGATGGTCTGGATTTCATTCATATTAACTTCATCTTCAATGATAAATAATTGAGACACATTACACAACTTATTTTTGTTCCTCTTTATTTATTTTTAAAATCTTTCACAGAGCCACAAACCTGATCAAATTTGTTGGATCAGATGACAAACCAACTTACTACTCATGCATCCAAACACTTACAGTAGTTTTGATTATTAAAGATTTTTAACTTGATAAACTTTACTCATAGGTTGAAGCTCCCTTCCTGCCAAAGTGCAGAGGACCTGGAGACACAAGCAACTTTGACGACTATGAAGAAGAGGAAATTCGTGTTTCACAAACAGAAAAGTGTGCTAAAGAGTTTGCAGAATTCTAGTGAGTGTGCAGAGTCCAATCAGGACTCACATGTTTTGGGATGTTTGCACTCTTCTGAGGGTCAAGATGAAGCTGAGGCTGTCACATGCTAAAATAAATGCCTCATTCCTTCATTAAACACTTCTGAATGAGGTCCTCCTGGCCATGATCTTGCGTGCAGTTTGCACTTACCTATACACAGAGGCACATTATTGAGACACCCCCTGTGCTGCACACAAAAATACTAAACCACACTCTTATCTGTTGTCCTCTTCCTAATAACTTTATTTTCTCTTTGCCCTTTTTCAAAATCTCTTGTACTCAGTTCAAGTAATTGTTTTTTTAAGTATTATGACAACTAAAATGCCAATTCTGAAATGGCACAAGAATGACATTAGCTACCACTACACATTTGCTACTGTTCCACCACATGGTACCCGCTTGACTCTATCGACCATTTTTAAATTCCTCATTGGGCAAAGTTTTGTACAGTATATTACATGGTGCAGAAATACTGACCCATCTGGAAATGTTCTGAGTAAGCTAAACTGATAAATAAAGATTACACAAAATACTGCAGGTCTTACAGAATCAGTTTTGTAAATCACTACTGCACATTAAAATACAAATTTTGATAGGTTTCATCACCTAATAACAAAAGTGCCACCACTTTTTTAAAGCTCACCAAACTTCATCAAGCAGTAATTTATCAAACATTTGGCAGAGGTACAGATACTCTTTTGTTTGACTTTGGATGAAAGATGACAGTCACATACTGAAAATAAAATCATATCACTTAAATATAATTCAGTGTGTGTCTAATGTGAGTTACACTGAATGACTGAATGTGATTTCACAGTAGTTTAGTTCGTAATCCTAACATGTCCAGCTACACTGAGGGGTGCCCTTGTGCCTTTGAAAAATGAACTAATTATGGTCCAAAAAGTGAGCCGAGTCAAGCTGGTACCATGGTGGGAAAGGGATTATTGTAACCCATGTGTAACCACACACTCAAATTTTACGAAAGGCATAATTAACAAAAGCAACAGGAAGGTGTAGCAACAACTGCAGGAGTCTTGACCTTGTTACTACATAGTGCTTGACATGGGGGGTTGAGAACTTATGCTGACTCCACTGTTCAGTGTAAAATCGTGAGTAAAAGCTACTCAGCCATGACAAGATACTATCACAATCTTTTGCTGCACATGAATGTTCACCAGAAGCACATTTATGGTCCTTTGAGAGAGATTTTGTTAGGTGTCTGTATTGTAAGTGGATGGATGGGCTTGTAGCTTTACTTTATGATGTTCTTGGTTCTATGTCAAGGGGGTTGAAAAATGGTACACCAGTAAATAAATATCTTAGAAAATACACCTTGTTTAGAAGGAAACAAAGTATTTGGCTCAGTGCATCAGATTCATTCTATGAAGGAAAAGAAATGTTTTACACATTATCTGTGTTGATGGAAATATTCCCAATGTTCACATCATCTGCCAACAAGAATTCACTCGATTATTTTCACAGGATAAAAAAACAATATAACACATATGTCCTTTTAAGCTAAGAAAATATTCAAAATGCAGGATTTTTTCATTTCATTTTTTTTCAAACATATTTGAGTGAAGGTTTATCATACATTCATTGAATTAAATACTTCATAATTTGTCGTCATTCTTGTGTCCTTGGGGACTAGAGTTGTGGATTTGTTCATATAGGAATATAGTTATGAGGCATAAGATTTCACACCTTGTGTTTTGACAGCATGACCAAAACTTAAGGAAGGGAAAACAATGACTCCATGAATTTTATGGGTTGCAGCATTGACGCTTTGTATTCGCCAGCAGGTGGATATAGAGTAACAAGGGATATTATGAAGCAGAAACTCGGCAGTGCTGTATTAATTAAGTAATTGTAGCATTGTCATATCCATATCTGGTCACGGGATATTTCCTTTTACCTCAGATTAGGTGTGGTATCTAAAGACTGAATTTAAATTAAAAGATTACTATTTTCAGGTACAATTGTATGTGTATGTAACTTCACAAAGTAGGTCAGGCTTTGGCACATCCAGAAATATTGAGTATTTTGATGTAGCATTGTTCAATACATTGCTGAAAGCGAAAAGGTCAGTTATTGCAATGCAATGCAGTGTTTGTTACATAGACATATGTTGTCCATTAGGGTTTTCATTTTATTTGTCAATGTTAGTTGTGGGGAAATTGTGTATTTGCCATATTTGTTTTATTTTAATACTTGCTTTTGCGTATTTGTTATATTTGTACCCCAGTGTCACAGCAAGTTAAATATTACCCAAAATGTGTTCCCATATATTTTGCTGTTTCTGTTTTGTTACCTAAAATTGTTTTATATCCCTGAACATTAATGTATTACATACACGTTTGTTTGTTTGTTTGTTTGTTTGTTTGTTTTTAGTATGAGTGACATATTCCTCCAGCCAATACCATGGGGATAAATCTCGAACAGAAATATGATAAGGTTGAAATACCTATTTATTTATTGCTAGATGCCATCTGTAACCATCTAGATTCTGCAATTTGAAGTCTGTTTGCAGCACTTTCCAATCAGAGTGCACACAGCCATACATAAAACAAATAGGAACAAATATTGTGATCTAAGATTTGGAAAGGGAACATTTTCAGCAGATTGGCATTTTAATACCTGTTTTCTAATCTAAACCATTTGTGCTAAGTTTGGTTGCACACATTTAATATATATTCTTCCTGTAGTGTTATTTGTGATGGGTGTCTCTGTACTGGCCATCGTTTTTTTTTTTTTCCATTAATCCCTAAATAATTCCTGTCCTTGCTGCTGAAATGTAATTCTTGCCTCTGCAGACTCCTCACGAATCTTACAGGTAATCATTGTATCAAACAGGTGTTATTATATATTCTGTGTCAAAGGTTTCACACCTTCAAAAGGTTTGACTTTGTCTGCCTTTTGCCTAGAGGACAATGTTCAAGATAATTTCTGCAGGTGGTAACACATTTTCCACCGAGTTGGAAACCATGTTTTTTTGAAAGTTATAAATTTAAGTCTCATGAGTCTTCTGGTGTTTTTAAATCTTTATTTGTCAAGGTGCTCAAGTCTTTGAATATGAGACAAAATGCAATCTAATTAAGTTTGACTATGTAAGAACCAAATGTGAAAAGGTTTTAAGACTGAATGTTTTTTTTAAGTACTGATGTACTGTTACTAGATTTTTTTCTTTGATTGAGCACTTGATTTCATTTTGCCCTAATTTAATTTCCAGAGTCACGCCTATTTCTTATGCTATTTTTTTAATGAATTTTCAAATACTCCTCTGAGTACATATAGGAAAACTCTGAATGATGTATTGACTAAAGTTAACAAATCGGTAAATTATTGTATTAGTATATATGCATTTTCCATTTTCTGAGTGATTGCCCCTAATTTGAACTTTTTTGGAAAGAAAGAAAGAACTTACCTGTTTAAGCACACAGATGCCTGGTAAAGCCTTCATAGGTTTTCTTTTTCTTCACCTTCTATTCTTTTATTTATTTACTTACTTTGTAATGATATTTATTCAAAGGGAATTCAGCTTTATTTTCTTTGACATGAGGGTTGAACAGAATGTAGTTATGAATCCATTACATGTTTTTTTTTCTATTTGGATGAAGTTTGAAATTTACATCTGGGAATTTAGCATGTTTCAGTCCAAACTGCCTGTGTGTAAGTCTTCCCTGAAACTGTGTAAGAAAATCCACAGCTCTTCTTATATGTCATTTATCCCTCATGTGTGTAAAACTGTCATTAAGTGATGTAAATGATCACACTTTCCCTGAGCCTACTCACTCTTGAATAAAGAAAAATCAGTTTTGAGTTCTTTGTAGTTAGTCAACGTACTAGTATGGGATCAATAATCTGAAATGTGGTTGTGGGATGATTAGCACATCATTTAGAAGGCTGACAAATTTTTCACAACTATATTTATTTGTGTTTGCAAGGGGGAATAATCTTTGCTGTAGCAGATTTTATGTAACAAAGGATATGTCACTATAATAAATTCTTTTTATTAAAAATGTTTATTACCTTCTTTCAAATAACTATGATTTATATTACTGCGCAGATATTTCGTTTAAGCAGCTGAATAAAAATCGATTAACCACAAATTCTGGAGCGAGGATGGCAAACATAGACTTCATTTCCCATGAATCTCTACTGTCATGTGGGCGAAGGAAGCCAAACGATAAGGAGCTAGTTGGCTTTACTTGATTAATTTTTGATTTTTATCAAATGAATTCCATCGTCTTTTTTATGTGAAAATATACAAGTGATTAGAAAACGTCTTGTTATCTTTACTGCGTGTACAACTTTGACGAACTCTTGTTTTAAAGCAAGAATCATCTAAAATAAGGTAACTGTTAAATTTTGGATTAGCAAACCCTGCTAGCGTTAACTGTCACTGTTAGCTTGATACAAAATACGAAGCGACAGCTATTAAGTATTGTCTAATTCAATTTAGTGTAACGATATTTATGTTTTAGTTTAGTTAAATTCCGCAATATAACTTGGGCGCTGCAAGTGGAAATTTTGGACATTTTTGACAAATTAGGTGTTACTTCGGTATTTATTTTCCTTTTATTCAGCTAACAACGTGAGTTTAGGTCGTCATTTTCACTCACTGTGGCGGTCTTTGCGCTGTCCCGTTTTTTTCCGACAACACCAGTTTTTGTTTCCCCCGCGTTTACAAACCTGCCTGCTAATTGTGTAATCTTCTTGTGCTGTTGTGTTCAGACGTTTGTGCCATGTTTATTATTTCCGCTAGAAACATCAAGTGGTTATTAGTCAGCGAAAGAGAAACAATGGTGTTTGAAGTGCCAACCCACTGAGTTCTCCCGTGGAAAACCATCTGATGAAAATTAACTGCAACGTTAAAGATTGTAAGTTTAGTGATCATTGATGCACTAAGTGATAATGAAGAGTTCACGATCGCAAGCTTCCCCACACACATCCTGTGTCCTTGCTATCATTCCATTTAAAGTTGATTTTGATTTATCGTTGACAAGTCACCCCACACCCGCCCCCTGGCCATTTGTTGAACGTGAATTGCATGCTATTCATGCTAAAAAGATAATTACATTTTTGAGAATGCGCATTGTAGCAGATAGGATTTTGATGGTCAAACAACAATAATTTAATGACATTGAGGATTTGATAATCATTACATGCCCATGCAAATTGAATCTTTAATTTGATATTTTTCACTGACATATTTCCTCATTTAAAGCCAAATAATTATGCAAAACCGATGGGGTGAAAAGTTGTTTTATGAAATGTAATTGTAGTGTGTGAAATGGATACAAAAAGATCTGATTTTTCATGGCATAAATACAATAATACTGGGAATTAAATGTTGTTCTTTTTTTATACAGTGGGCATGGAAGACAAGGCAAATGGCTCTGTTGACACAAAAAGGTATATTTTTAGTCTGTTATCATATACAGTTATTACAAGATATGTGTATTTATGTGACAGGGCTTGTGCATTTTACAATGTGATTTTGCAGCCCTGTCGAGAATGGTCAGCTCCCCGACCCTGCTAACTGGGGGGTTGCTGACGTCGTGAATTACTTCAAAGCAACAGGGTTTGAGGAGCAAGCTACAGCTTTCCAAGATCAGGTTTGAGTGTTCTATCTATCCAAACTTTATCCGAACTAGCTGGGGTGGCAAACTAAAAAGAATTCTAACTCCCCAACAGGAAATTGATGGTAAGTCCCTGCTTCTGATGACTCGTAACGATGTCTTGACGGGACTGTCAATCAAGCTTGGCCCTGCACTCAAGATTTATGAGTATCATGTAAAGCCGCTGCAAACTCAACACCTGAAAAGCAATGCTTCGTAGCACAGCAGGCATCCCAGCACCCACCTTAGTGACAATCGTCGTGTCAGGCAACTCCAGGTTAGCTGCCAGTTCACAAAGACTTTTCTGGCGACAGTGGCACCTTAACCTGATCCATTTGAACTGTTTATGTTTTGGGTTGTTGTTTTTTTTTTGGGGGGGGGGTGATTTATTTTATTTTTCTTGGTTGTTTTGTTCTGCTTTTGTTTTTTGATGATGTTTCAGATGTGGACCCCAAAAATGAATTGCACAGGGAGTCCACTAACCTGTTTACTCTTCAGCCACTATTATTTCTGCTGCTTAAGATTTAAATTTAGCATTTTTGTTTTTTTTTAGTTCTATTTACAATGAGAAAACTGGATAGTATTTCACAGGTATGGAAAGCACGTGCGTGTGTGCGTGCGTGTGTGTGTGTGTGCGCGCGCGCGCATGTGTGAGAGAATGAACCAATGCTGGTTTTAAAAAATGTATTTGTATATAAGATGATATATAGTTAAAAGGTTTGATTGATCATACCTGAACACTTTGATACAACAGAATTTGCTAATGCATCCCATTTTGTTCAGACATTGGTTTCTTGAAACTGAGTCCATGAGTCACTCTTGGCATGTAACAAAGAAGCATTTGTTTCCTCAGACATGAGCCAACCAAAGGCCTCTCAGATGGTGCACATCTAAGTTATCCAGGCTTGAGGCTTGAAATATTTATGTGTAAATATTCTTTTTATGTTCCTACCTGTGGTGCTTTGACATATTGTTGCAAGACAACTGTATTGAAGTGTGTATGGCAAATGTATATGTGCAACACTGGAGTTTGAATATTGGAATCAGACTTGCAATAAATGGTGCTGTTTTCTCACCAAAGAACAAAATTGGTTTATATAATAATTGATACTGGTTTCAGTGTATTCAAGTATTTCAGTACTTGTAGGTAATTATAACAGATATGTTTTTGATTTTGCAACCTGAGAACAAAGTTGATATTTCAGGGTGGCTACTTTCTAAAATGTGCATCTTCACAGCTTTGCCTGCTGTTTCCTGCACACAGTTCCTGCAATATTTCCGGAGGGGTTGTCAAGAGGGAGAAGAACCTATAGAGGGATTTACAAAAAAAGTCAGTAACAAAAAATATCAAGTTCCATATAAATTAATGGAATAGTGGTATTAAGAGAACCTACTTCATCCTTGTTCTTTAGACCCATTCTTGTCATGTCAATGGTAATGTAATGCTGGTTGGGCATGACAATCTCTATTTCCTCCACCTGAAAAAAAGTAAAACCAAAGATTTCTGAATCATTACTTACAGTTTGCCAAGATTATGGGTTGAAGTAAATCTATTTAATGTCTATATCTTATCTTACATACATTGGGTATTTTTATGAATGCAATTTCTTCCCTAGGCCGTAATTTTTAACAAACTTCTAATATGAAATAACAATCTTAAAACATTTTGACCTACCTCAGGAACTCTCTCCAGGACTAGGACTTGTGTGTCATAAAGGGTCTTCTGCACAGAAGGTGAGAACTCTCCTTGATCATAGGGTCCTGCAAACTTCTCTATGATGGTCTCTTTAACACATTTCCTGGATGTAGAGTTATATCAGTTCTGGGAGGCTGAGATTTCTGTTTCTCTTATAGCAGATAATGTGTGACTCAATGATGTACACCTGTAAATCATTACTTTTTTTTTCAAACTGATTAATTACCAAGTGGCATCAAAGTTGATATCTTGAGCCTTGTTGTAGCGCCATCTAGCATATACAGTGGTGCAGAAACACCTGTCCTTTGCATCTTGCAGCGTGGTGAAGCGGTCTCTAAGGAAACCCTCAAAACCAGACTGAGTGGTTTTTAACACCTTCATGTTTTTCAGTCCTCCATGAATGATTGGAACGCCTGTCAGTGGCACAGTCATTGATAAATAGTGGTCAGAAATGTCAATGTCAATCCACATTATGCTTTGACTCATTGTAGCATAGTGCCAAATCCATTGTCTCTCTGTGTATGATATGACAGAGGGCACATAAACAAAAGGGATGGCAATTCTGATATTTTGACACAAAATATGCCCACAGATGTAATTGTTCCAAAGTGGGTGATCAATAAAGCCCCTTGTAGTGGATACAAAGTCTGGTATGAGAACGGCATCATTAACATGTACAGTATCTAAAGCTGCAGTTACAACACTTTCAAAAGTAATGATGGCCCTTCACAATGTCCTGGACCATTATTCCAGAATAGAACATGTGAGGCTTTAAAGTTTAAATCCATTTTTCAGCGTACAGAAATTATTTTATCTAATTTTTTGATTATTTTTAATGCCTGCTTATATTTATTTGCATAGTCTTCTTAAATTAGAAGAATGCCTTCACTGTTGAAGCACAGTGAAACAAGCAGAAGAAGGAAAAAAAAACTATCTACATTCATGCCTGGATGCTTGCAAGCGTGCTTACCATTGAGATTTTGTTCGACATCACAAATGCGAAAGGCTTCTGGGCTGTAAATGAATGCATGAGCATGTTCCACTCCATTCTGAGCCAAAGGGGAGTGAAATGCATGTGAAAATATTGCAATACACATTCAAAAGTGACAGACTTGGCCGATTTTACTGGTGAGTCCACAATTACTCAAGTAATTATTTCCTCTTAATTGCTTCAAAGATGGGCCCTAAGTGGCTTTAAAAGACTATTTGAGGTACTTATGGAATAGTTTTAATAAGTGAGGCTGCATTTAATTAAACTAAAAGATCTAAAAATAGTTTATACTCATGTAATAGTTTTAGTCAGGTATCAAGACAGCTTTGTATCTGACACCACTTTTCTTGTAATATTCTTCCATCAAAGACAACAATTAACATTAAACATTTGTACCTTCTCCATCCTCCTCCATGGAGCCTCCTCAATATGAACCTTGGTCTTCAGGACATGGTTGAAGGATGTCAGGAAATGATGACAGATATCCAGAGAGAACTGCTCAATGTTCTTCACCTGATCATGAAATAAAGGGTTGGAAATAACAAAATGATTGGAGTGATAACCCACTACCTCCAAAACCTGTTGATTGTTTATATTGTTCCAACTGTTTGTCTTGATCTGGAGCGACAGGTCCATCTTGCTGTTATTTTGAAATAATTTATGTTGGGTTTTTTTCCTTTAAACTCCATGTATCATTTGTAGATAAGATTTGCCATGCTGAAGGACACATCTGTCTTGCACCAAAATATTAAATATGCAATGATGAGGATCTGCAAATATTCCTAATGATGCTTGTCATTCAAGAGTTTACATCTGGCGGCAAAGCAGAATGGTCATTCAGTCACAAGAGACAAAAGTAATGTTTGTTTGTTTTTTAAAGTTATTTTTGTTTTCTTTTTTAGAATGAAATGGCTTGGTGCATATATGCAGTCCGTCGTATTTAATTCTTGCGGGATTTTTCATGTATACTGATTAAACTAGAGCATTTTGATTTTAAAATGATCAGGGATGCAACTTAACAAAGAAAGTTTGAAAATCTGGCCAGAAATTTAAGTGGCTGTCATGATTTAGTGCATGCTGATGGACGTTCATCGCCAACAAAATCTTCTCTCATTTTCTCCGACCTTCTCTGCCTTTTTTGTTCGGTAGGGAATGAAAAATCTCTGGATTAGCCTGTTTGAGCTTTTATGCCAAGTCAAGCTGCCAGTATCTTTGGATTATATATTATATCTACAACATTGTACCATATTGAATGATATTACTTTTTATGAACATGGTACATGTTGATGACAGTATGCATTTCATAACATAATGCTGTAATTTGATAAATTAAAAAATAAAATACAATGTTGTTGGCTTTTCACTGTTAACGTTCTGTGCCATTACTTAGGATAGACAGAGGATTTTGTGACAAGTTTGCAGCTGGTGGTCTGTCCCTATTTAAGTGTTCATTAAGGTTGCAAGTGTGTATTTTTTTTCCTTGTGTCTATCGCTACCTACCCCCTTGAGCTTGGCCAGGGCGTGGACGGTGTTCTTTATGGTGTCGGTAGGGATGATGTCAGAGTTGTCTCCACTTAGATAATCCTTACGTGATTTGAGTGTGAGCTCCACATCAGCCTTCAGTTCGATGACATAGTGATGGCCCCCCTGTCTTCTGATGACCAACACCTTCACCATGTTCTTGCCATAGCCTGTATGCACAAACTCTACATTCTGTTGCAAACAAACTAAATTAGAGATGTGTCTGGTTTAACTGACTGATTTGTCAGTGCCACGACAGCATACAGTGATTCAGCCTTTACGACATATTGACCCATTTCTATGCATGTTTGGTAGAAAATTAACATTACTTTTTCCTTTAAAAGTTTATTTTCAATTTGTTTATCTTTGAAGATGATGATTTACTTATGCTATCAGGTCAATTTACATCTACAGTCTGTTAATTTCCATCCCCTTCAACAATGGAGTGATCAAATTAGGAAAAAACAACATATGTTATACTTGGATTCTTTAATGACTTCTTATGAAAGTATGTACACAGATGTTTCACAATAGGTTAGATACCAGAATTCTATGTCTGGGTTGACTGTATTCTCATTGTTCCCAAAATGGATGCATCTTTTGAAATGAATCTGTTATCAATGCTTTAAGAAAAGTTTCAGAAAAGTCTCACAATTTTGGTTGTTACCTTGTTTGTTCTCGCCGCCATGATAGCTGCTGTTTTCTGACGTCTTGTCTCGTCTCCAGCAAAATGCGTCTACCTGTCAAACAGGATTTCAGAGAGTGGGAGGTTCCATGTTTGGATTCAGGCTATTGGAAGAGAGAATTGGTTTTGATGTGCCTCTTTTAAAGGCGGGGTTTGTTTAGCTATATTTTCAATATCAGACATTAATACACCTTTTGTATGTAAAGAGCATATATTGTGGGGAAGATTTGCAATGGGAAAATACAGTTGAAGATATATGCTCCAAAATAAAGCCCTTTAATAGAAGAACTAGAACAATAGAACTAGCAGGGAAAAGTTCAGGTGTATTTCACAATTGGAACAGTTATGCTTATGGTGCCTCATCATTCTGCCCTCTGGAATGTAAAATTACAGCACAGGTTAGTGCAACATATAAGTACTAACTACAGGAGGCACACAATGTTCTAACTGTTTCATCAAAAGAAACTGGGAAGGTTCCTCTAGAATCTAGACAGTCTCCCCACAACACTTTACAGCATGTATTTATATTTATACATATAGTGTGTGTGAGTATGTGTGTGTCTATGAGTGAGTGTGTCTGTGTTCCCACACATGTGCGTGTGTGGGTGCTTTGTTTGCTTTTTACTCTGATGGCAGTCCGGTCACAGTTTAAGGTTATACACTGCTCACTGAGCAAAGAGCCATGAACTTGTCCTGCGCTCACTTATGCTAATATATGTGTGCTAATTTCAATTTAATCTTAATATTAATAATAATCTTAAAATTGTGTCTTAATAAGACAGGAAGGTTAGACAGGCAGTTGAGTTTATGTATGACTGCCATCAATGCTGATAACACTGTTTATTTTTAGAACGTTGTGCTAAATCCGGTAAAGTCAGTACTCCTAACACAAAGACGCTATTTGTCAATATTTTTAAAAAGATCAGATTAAGGTAAGGATAACTATATGAAGCCATCAAGTCAATGAAGTAAATTAAAGGTGATGTGAAAGAAACTGGTGAACTTTATTTCTCATTGTTTTCTGTGAAAACTTGACAAAATCTTGACCAAAAATCAAGAGTGTTCATGACGCTTGGTTGTGGGACAGCTGGTGGACAGCTATTTCGTTTGGGGATGTACAGTAAAATCATAATTTTGTTTCCAATCTGTTGCATTACGTCTTCCCCTTTTTTTACTTAAATCAAAAAGAAACAGCAATTCAAACATGTATGTGTGCAAGAGCAATTTAGAGATTTTCTATCTTTTAATGTGTTCTTATTACCCTTCGTGAGTTGGAATAGACTTTTTCAATTATGCGTGCATTTTCTGTTCCAACGCAACTATCAGTACAGGCAATGTCTGATATGCAAAAGAGGCCCTGACAGGCGCAGCAATGTGGAAGAGGATTCTCAAGAGCAGAAAATAACTTGTAGAGTTTCTGTCATCCCTTCAGTTTTTTGTGTCACATGACCATCTCTTTTGACTTCCTTATTTTCCATGCAGCTGTGATGCGTTCGCTTTCAAACTGAGTTAGTCATGATGCTCAAAAACCTATTATATGTTTCCCCTTTTGGTCACGGCTCTATTCAGGTCATGCGGGTGAAGAAAGCCTTGGACATCTCCTCACACTGGCAGGTTATTGTTGCATCTCTGTGTTTCCTTGCGTGTAGGGGTGATATTTCTTGTAAAAACGAGGCTGGTGAAGCAGTTGATTGGTGAGTTGATTTGAAGTATTTAAACAGAAAATATTTAATTTATGATAAAGTAGCCACTTACTTTATAATGATGGTTATTAGGTTCATCATCTACAAACTGCCGAAGTATAAGATTGAAGGGGTTGGCAGCGGAGTGGACTACATGTACCTGGACTCTTCAACAGGGAGCTGGCAACTGAGTAAATTCATGGTTAATACCAGTCAAGGGGCTATAGGATTCACGGTGAACCAGCTTTACAAGGATGAGGTTTACAAGGTGAGATTGTAATTCTGTTCATCAAATCTGGTGCATGACATGATCCATCCTGCTCTGATCCCATGGCAGTTCCCCATGTCTAGTCATCCACTGCCATTTAACTGAGGTTTGAGAAACATCAAACACGCCCAGACGGTACTGCCTGGTTCCATTTGGCTGTGAACTAAATAAGCTACTGATAACTTAACACAGATGATGTTTTAAAAAAAAACTATCTCCCTCAGGGTAACAGCTCTGTATATGCCCTATACAATGATGCACCACCAGCACTGGATTACCAAAGCAAATATGGACACACTAAAGGTACTTCTTTGATACCATTGGAGATGTATTTGTGAAAGTCATATTGAATACATATTGTCAAGTATATTGATTACAGCAATAATGTAATACAAGGGAGTGAGCTTTATTGCAGAAAATAGAACAATAGAAAATGCAGCAAATGGATATTTTTTATACCAAATGTAGTATAGCAATTGTATACTCATGGAACAGTTAACCTAACCATGAATTAAATATAAATATTTTCCTCATTGCCTCTAGTACTGCAACATTAATTTGAATGTAATTGGCAAATTTTGTGACATCTACCCTCGACAATGAGGGTAGACTTAACTACAGTTAGTTATTCATAGAGTTTTTCAGTCAGTATTCAGCCTCAGTCTTCTATTGAATGATTTTTTCTTCTTTAATACCACTGCCAAACTAAGTTCTCACTCAAATTCCATTCCATACAGGAATACTGTCATGTATGATGGAAATGGAACTCACACCAAAACAACAGTGATCAGTTGCAGCATGGCAAAATAGCAAAATATTAAGATATGTATTTGATTATTTTCTGATAACTTTAATGGATATTTCTTAGACAGGTCAATTTAAGATACCTCTGAAAATACTTTGCCTCCTATTTCATTATGAAGCATTAATAGGTTTGTCTGTGTGTGTGTTGGGGGGTTGCATTTGCATTTGAAATGGCAGAGCACCAACAGGTTATGTTTAGGTGGTTTTTCGTTCCTAAAGTGGTGTGATTTTGTAACAAAAAAAGGATCAATATGGCTTTGGTGATAGGAGAAGGAACAGGGCAAAGAGCATCCATCTGATAACTCATGTTTACAGTGGATAAAGACTGCAAAGATGTGTGTCTGCAAAAATGTTTGTGAATGGCTTTGTACCTACATTTGAAGTTGTTTGTTTGCATCCTACAGGGATCCTGCTCTTTGACCGTTCTCAAGGTTTCTGGTTATCTCACACCATTCCTCATTTCCCCTCATTCCCGGAGAAAGGCTACCATTACCCATCCTCGGGAAAAGTCAATGGTCAGACAGCACTGTGTGTGACTTACAATTATGAACAGTTTGTCAACATTGGTGAGTGAGCAACCTTCAAGCAACATGGCTAAAGTTACACAGAAGTTACACAGTTGTTTAAACATTTTGACCGTCTGCCAAATGACATCCCGCTCCTGTCAAGGCATGGACTCCACTAACCCTCTAATTGTGTAGAGTGATATCTGACAGCAAAACTTGAGCAAGTCTTCAAATCCTCTTGGTTGCATGGTGGTTCCTCCATGAATGGGGCTTGAATGTCCAACACATCCTACAGGTGTGCTGGATGTGCTTGGCTTAAAGTTTCCCATTGAAACAATGTCCAAAGCGTCACATTGCATTGGGCAATTTTCCATCTTCCCATAGTAGAGCCTAGTGCCTTGTGCTCCCCAAGTAAGCAATGCGCTCACAATCAGCCATCACATGAACATGTCATGTGACATGACATAAAAAGAAAAACATGATTAAGAAACATGGAAGCAAACGTGATAAATCAGACCAATCATCCCTCTTTCTTTGTTCCACGGTCTTAGACTCACGTTAATGGTGTAGGAAGTGAGCATGGACCCCTTGACTGGTCTGTGGCTTCACAGCTCCAACTGCAATTGAAACTGTGAACACTGTGTGTTCTGTTGTCGCTGTGTCTGAAGCTGTATTAACTTTCTTTAGCAGTAGCCTTGGCTCCCCAAAATGCATCAGGCTCCCCACTATGCATCAGTGAACCTTAGCTACACCTAATCCTGTTGCCAAGTCACTGATTTTCTTCCTCAGACTACTTTGGTAGATACAGACCACTGCTTCCTAAACTTTAAGATAATGACAAGTTCACTTGCTACAATCTATCTGGCTCACTGTGACCAGGTCATCTATGTTATTCACTTCATACTCTTCTCCCTCTACAGTGCAGCAGATGGTGTACCTTTACCCATATGTCTATAACTGCTCTGTGCCTCCTAAATTTCACACCGACCTGTTGCTGCTGGCAGAACTGTGTGAGGGCTCCAAACCACCAATAACATCAGATAAGAGAAGCGAGCAGATTTTCTCTATTCAAGGGGAAAAGTTCATCAGTTTTGTCAAATCCAGTCAATTTGTAGATGGTAAGTTATTTGTCATGCTCTTAATGTAATCAATTATTCGTATGACATTTCAGCTACATGAAGCTATTTTAGCTATATTTATGTGCTAATTTAGCACATAATCAGTGCCATTTGAGTAGTAACTAATCTATTACTGATATCCATCCAGATATCTACACTGGCTGGGTGGCTCAGGTTCTGAACACTGACCTCCTGGTGGAGACCTGGCAGAGAACAGGACATGAGCTGCCCTCGAATTGCTCACTGCCCAACCACACGATGAACATCAAGAGGATACAATTTTCTAGCTCTGTCCGTTTCAATTCTCACTTTGACCACTCAAAGTGGTGTGTGTCCCAGCTTTATGAGGACCAGGTTACCTGTTTGGGGGACTTGAACAGGGAGAGGGGACAACTGTATCGTAGTGGGGGGTTAATTTGCTCATTCAACCCTGTCGTTTACAGGGCTTTCAGGCAGGTAGTACATTGGTACATTGGTTGTTGAATGAAAGGATAAGAGAGGGTGACTGAGAAAGGATGTGTTTTACACTTATAAGGTTGAATCTGCCTCAAACTGAAGAAACTGCTGAGCCATTGAGATCAAATTACAGCGAACTCAAATTCAGAAAACAGGAAGTGACAACTGAGTTGTTCTTTTTCAGGATAACACCTTTATTAATAAGAAATGCAGGTTAGACAGGCAGTTGAGCTTATGTATGACTGCCATCAATGCTGATAACACTGTTATGTAAAGTCAGTACTCCCAACACAAAGCCACTATTTGTCAAAACTTTTAAAAATGAAATTTATTTGAAAAAAAAGCAGGACATCTGACAGTACTTTTGAGGGTCCAAATAAGAAGGAAGGGCCACGGTTTCAAGTATGAGGTCAGGTGAACTGAGTCAGACAAAGGTAGGGGTACCTATGTTAACTCATCAAGTCAATGAAGTCAATTAAGGTGATGTGGAAAAAAAAGGTGAACTTTATTTCTCATTGTTTACTATGAAAATTCTACAAAACCCTTTAAAGATAATACTTTGATGCATCCAAAGATGTGTCATGTGTAAATTTAAACACTGATGCTTTTTTGTCACACACAGCTGAAAGAAAATGTTCTCTATATGACCTGTGCAAACTACATGAAAATCAAAATATGTGATGGAAAAAATGTATATTTGTTACTGGATTTCTTAGGGGCTATGTATCATTCATCAAACTGATGCTGCCAGCAGGCTGACAAGTTCTTTTTCAAAAACAATGTTATTCAATCATTTTGAAAGTTATGGACACATGACACAAATAATTGATGATTTATTTCTTGTGCTATTGGAATTTTTGCATAATATTATAATTGAAAATCTAGTAACTACTTGAACAGTTACCATTGTTTGTTCTCTTTTTCATTTGTTTTTGTGTTTCTCAATTTCATTTCCTCATTAAGGCTTTGCAAGATCAAGCCATGGCTTTTCAGTAACAAAACTAGCTTTGATGTTAAAACATATGTGTACAATGCCTGGCATCAAAATCCCAATAACACATTATATCACCTAATGATGAAGGCAGGCATGCAGCAGCTTAGAGCTTTTTTTTTCCTAAAAAGCATAGGAGGGAGGTAAAACAGACATTGTTGTGGAAATTTCTTTGCAAAAATAAAACCATATAGAACAATCACTGACTTTTAATACAATACAGGCAGTGTGCTTTGTTTGAACTTGGATATCCACATCAAAAACCCTGACTGCAATTTCACATACATTCCCATTACATATGGTTGGATTTCAGTCTTCTTCTTCTACTTCTTTTACTTTTGGCTGCTCCCTTCAGGGGTTGCCACAGCGAATCAACCTCCTCCATCTAACCTTATTCTCTGTATCCTCTTCTCTCACCCCAAGCAACTTTATTTCTCTCACTATATCCATAAATCCTGTCTTTGGTGCTGTCACGCTGATAGACTCATACCTGATTCTATCCATCCTCATCACTCCCAAAGAGAACCTCAGTATCTATGATACTCTTATATCACACATCACCCCGACACTTTTCTCTGTCCGTTCCAGCCTGCTTGAACCTGTTTCTTCACCTCTTTTCCACACTCTCCGTTGCTCTGGTCTGTTGACCCTGAGTACTTAAAATCCTCCAACTTCTTTATTTTCACTCCCTGAAGCATCCCAGTTCCACTTGGGTTCCTCTTATTCACACACATATATTCTGTCTTGCTGTGTCTAACTTTCCATAGTTCCATCTCTTCCATCTTCCATCTTGGCACTCTGTCGTATGCTTTTTCTAAGCACAGATGCTTTAAGCTTGTAAGTATCTACAAAGGCCCTCTGACCTTCTCTGTACTTCTCTACCAGCATTCTTAAAGCAAATACTGCATCTGTAGTGCTCTTTACAGGCATGACTCCTCACTGCTGCTCATAACTTCATTGTATGGCTCATCAACTTTATCCCTCAATAGTAAGTGCAATTCTGCACAACCCCCTTATTCCTAAAATGTGCAACATCACACTTCTGCTCCATTCCTGAACCTCTCACTCTCCTACCTGTCTCACTAATAACATTAGCTGTAGTTGTCTAGTCATCTGGTAGATCTCCCTGACCACCCAGAGCCTCTCTCAACTCCTCCCTGAAAACCAGAAAACACTCCTTTTTCAGCTTTCACCACATTGTCCTCTTTTATCTTTCATGTCACGAGAGTCATCCTACAAACCACCCTCCCACAATGTCTGGCTACACTCTCACCTGCAACTACTTTGCAGTCACTGATCTTCAGATTACATCATCTAGACAAGATGTAGTCTACCTGCGTGCGCCTACCTCTGCCCTTATGTTACCTTATGTCCCTGCCTTTTCTGGAAAAAAAAGTATTCACGACAGCCATTTCCATCATTTTTGTAAAGTCTACCACCATCTGTGCCTCTGCGTTCCTATCCTGGATACCAAACCTGCCCATCACTTCTTCATCATCGCTATTGCCTGCACCAAGATGTCTCTTGAAGTCTGCTCCGATTACCACTTTCTCACCTCTGGTGATATTCTGTATCACTTCATATAACTCACTCCAGAATTTTTTCTTCTCCTCTAACTCACATCCCAGCTGTTGGGCATAGCCACGAACAACAATGAGCATCACACCTTCAGTTTCCAGACTGATGCTCATCAGTCCACCTGACACTTTTTTCACCTCCAGAAACCTTCCGAACAAATTCCTCCATCAAGATTACTCCTACTCCATTTATATTCCTGTTAATACCATGATAGTACAACTAAAAACCTGCTCCTTAGCTTCTAGCCTTGCTACCTTTCCACCCAGTCTCCTTGCTTAGATCGCTGCTGTGTCCTCCAGGCTGCCCTCAAAGGTCTTTCCAAGGCTCTTCACTGGCTTCGCTGAGACAAATTGAATCTGGTCACCTCCCAGCAAGAAACAGAACTTGCCTGTCACCTTTCCTTTCCTCACCACCAGGGAATGGAACTTAGCAAGCTTGAAGCCCATTCATACACAACTGATGAGCTGCTCAAGGCCTTGCAGAATGAACCTGCAGCCTGGTACCAATATTGTGTCAACAGTCAGGTCATCCATAAACGCTCTGATGGGAGGCTGCCATACACCTTACTTGGTCAGAGGTCATCTGCACACCACCTTTATTTAATGAGCATGTTCATGGCTAAGGCAAACAAGTTCACTGAGATGGCGCATCCAGTAGTTATGCCCTTCTCCAGCTGATGTTATGCTGATGTTACTGTTCCAGACGTGACTCTCAAATTAAAGCAGCTGTAATAGTCCAGTATGAGGTCCCCGATCTTGCCCAGAACATAGTGCAGGGCAAGAGAGGTCTCCCCCATCTTGTGCAGCATAGACCTATAATCGTTGGACAACTCGAGCCACACAACCTCTAGGTCCCCCCTGTCCTTTTGCTTAATTTAATTAATTAATTAGTTCACATATTTCAGTTGTAATTTACTCAAAACGTATAATACTTCTCATAAGCATTAACACAGATGCAAGACTTTAGAAAATTGTCTTTGTAAACACAAACACCTGCAATTTTTTTAAACTGATTCAAATTTTTATTCTTTACCAGCACTAACTGTCCATACTGAAATGCGTTGTTAAAGAAAGTTTTTATATTACCTGAGAGGACATTTTGAGATCCAAAAATAGAAAAGTGGTTTTGGAAACCACTTTGGAATTCTTCAGAGACTAAGAATGCTTTTTCAAGGTGAGATTCTTAAATGCAGATATGACACTAGATATGATGGGTCATGGGATGGTTTGACTGTTTTCTGCTCATTTAGATCCATATATTCAAGGTACTGTACATTTTCGGTTAGAACAGAAATGAGAATCCAGCAGAGAGAAAAAAATCAACAGTGAAGTAGCCATGGTAGCAAACTACCTAACACCTGTTGTTGTTGACTCATTGCTTTTGAAATTTGAAAAAAATAATAATTAAAAAACACACACAAAACTTTTCAGTTTACTTTAATGGTGCCCAAAATGTAGTCTCTGATTTAATGTGATAAAGTGACTTCAGTATAAAGGGATATGATACCTCACTCTCTCTGAAAATAAAAGCACTTTGGTGGTTTTATTCCTTGTACGTGGAACAATTGCATCAGGGAGGAATTCTGAAGCTTTGACTAAAAATCTGTCTTCAGTTCAAGACAATATGAGATAGTTACTGTCTTAACATGGAAATATGGTGGCTGCCTTTTTATTTTATTTATTTCACTTTTTACTTAAGTGAATATAAAGTGTTCCCACATATCTACAAAAAGGCACTTAATGTTTGAATGAATGGTGTTAAGTATTGTTTCCTCCATGGAGGCATTTCAATACGTATAATGTGGCTTGTGAAAGCTCCCCAGAGAGAAGCTCTTCACTAAAACAGCAGCATACTCTGTGTGGAACATGACCTTTGTTGGAGAGACTGAGCCTGCACTGCCAAGGGAGGTGCAATATGTACTAATGATGCTTGAGAAGTATATTAATTCCTCACTCTCATAATCAACAATTCATTTTATGCAAAGCTTCATTTTGGTATTGAAAGAAATCAATAATAATTCTAATATTAATGATAATGATTACTAAGACAATTATTATTATCATCATCATTGTTGTTGCTGTTGTCAAATGTTTAACATTTTCATTTGTGTACCATTAATTCCGAATCCATGGACTTAATTTGAAGATAATGAACTTTAAATGTAAAGCAATTTAATTAATATTTTCCCCACACATAATTTCTTTTTTTTTGTATTTTTTCAAAAACCAGATGTCATTTTTTCAGTTTATTCATTTACTAACCCCTGATGATTCACTTTTTTATTTTTGAACCGTGCTCTTCAAATGTTCACAGTTCTGAACTGAAGCTGGAATGAGAAACAGCAAATGAAAAGCCTCATTACTTAAACCATAGCAAAGGCTGACACAAGGAAACTTAAGGTTGCTGAGTTCGGCAGGGAGGAAAATTAGAGTTGCAATACTTTTTCAGCAGAAATAAAGAGACAGTTGTGCATATCACAGATTGAATGTAGCCTGTATAAGGATAAAGTGGGATGAGTATAAGGGAATGTAGTTGTCAATCTAAGGCAATGGGACCTAAATAAAACCACAGTATCTGAAAGGGCAAGAAATGTCAGAAGTTTGTGAATCGATGTAAACTTGGACGACTTGGCCATCATCGAATGTGTTTCTTCAGTTTTTCTTGTGTGTATAATTGTTTGTATATCTTTATAGTTGCACTGCCATGTATTAATGACACAACATCTGGTACATTATGTATTGCTTTTTCAACTGTTGTTCAAACAAATGTTTGCTGCCAAGCACGTACTAAAGATTGTGAAATGTATCTGTTTAAAAAATCCAGCTGCATATTAATCAAACCAAATGTTCAAAGTATACGTTCAAAGAGCACGGAGAAGTGCAAACAATCCAGGGCCAACTCTCACATTGAACATTAATCAGAATGAACATGAAATCCTACGCAGTAACTAACTAAACATAGCAAGGCTAAAACAAAGCAAAACAAAAGACTGAAAATAGTTATTTCTGTATAAACATGTCCGAATCCACCGAAAACCCTCCAAACTTGTCGATATGTCTTCAAATATCATACGGAACGTGCGAGTTGGAGTTAAATCTTAATTTATTATCTCCTCCTATCCGCTGGGTGTCGCTACAGCGCGCGAGGCTGGAAGCGATCTCGCATCCGGAAGTGATAGCGTACGCACGCGCATTAAGCGGAAGCCGCAGGACAGGCAAACCTTGCACACGTGAAAACACAGACCAAAACAGAAACATGGACATTACAGAGGTTCCCGTGACCCAAGAAGGAAAGGGCAAGAAAAAGAAGAATAAAAAGAGTAAGGAGGTTACTACAGCTCCGAAGGACAATGCGGAGGGATCCGACGCGGAGAAGAAAAAGGAGGAGAGCAAGGTGGAGAACACAACCGCTTTCCCCCCCACCTTCAGTGTGTCTGAAATCAAGAACAAACAGCGAAGACACTTGATGTTTATGAAACTAAAGCAGGAAAAAAGAAAGGTAAGTGTCAGTGCGTTTCTACAGGTTGGCACTCCCCAGTTGCCAGCTATTGTAATCTGAATTGTTTGGAAACTCGAAATTGAATGATGATTAATGTCTTTCATTTTGACTCCACGAAAAATTCATGGGTGACTTGCTCCTTTCTCTACTGCTTTCACCCAAAATAAAAAAAATACACAATACAGTTACCTTTCATTGATCATATGTGTAAATGACATCACTATGGGGCACACCCCAGCCTTTGTCACGTTATGTCTAAAGAAATGTTTTTGATCAATACTAAATGGTGGACCTTGGTTTTCCTTTCAGTTTGATTCCTGTCATTACCCAAGTGACCCCAAATGTATGAAATTGTGTACTTGATTCCACTTGTTATTTTTTTTGTCTCTAAATGACTGATTTGGAGGCATACGATCAAGTGAATGATTACACACACTTTCAGAATTTGGATTTAAAGTTGTTCTGTTTTTTGTTTTCATTTTCCAGGAAAAGCTGCAGCTGAAAAAAAAGAAAAAGAAAGAACGGGAAGCTTTAGGTGATAAGGTGAGATCCAAGACTTTTATGACTTAGCCCTTAAAAAAATGTTAGAATTTGATAAAAACAAGTTAACAACATTCACATCATAAACTTGTAATTAATAACATAATCTAATTCCCACTTTAGGCACCACCTAAAGAGGTCCCGAAGACGATAGAAAACCAAAGGGTCTATGATGAAACAACAGTTGACCCCGAAGATGAAGAGGTGTGGCTGCCTTTTGCCAATCATTACACAATCTCATGTTATATGTGTGTTTTGTTTTAATTTTTCTCATTTGTTTTTTGGGACGCATACAGGTTGCCTTTGATGAGGGAACTGATGAATTTTCTGCCTACTTCAATGGGCTGGTAAACCCCCGTGTTCTCATTACAACATCAGACAGACCAAGAGGGGTGAGCAACTGCTTTTCCACGCCAGTATCTGACATTTTATTTCTGGGTAACACAAACATGGAGTACAGGAAACTAGTTTAGGAAATGCCAGTGTTTTCCTATGTAATTCAGTTTTCACCGGTTTTCTTAGTTAACACGTGGTTTATAATTACAATGGATAGTGTGATATTGTGTTGTTTTCGGTTTTAAAAATTCCATCATCCTCTAGTCCATCAGTTATTGGCATCCTGAAAACCCATCATTTCAGCCTCTGTTGGCTTTTGTATGGTTGTGGTTATATCGCAGAATTCCATCTGAGTATTTAAACTTGTTTTAATTTCCAGCTAAATTGTAACAGCCTCATGTCAACTAGCATTGCATTCAGTGGATTGTAATAGATTACTGTGAATATATTACACTGACATTTTTCATGAGAAAGGGGGCTTAAATTGCTATTGTCATTTAAAAATGTTTATATAAAATGAGGGTCGCTGTTCCTTCTAGTAAATCAGCATCTCATCAGTTGTTTAATTCTGTCTGTTCAATGTGTTTGTGGTTCTGGGTGGTGATTGCAGAGGACAGTGAAGTTTTGTGAGCAACTGGCCACCGTCATCCCAAATGCCCATGTGTACTACAGAAGAGGTTTGGCCCTGAAAAAAGTGATTCCCCAATGTATTGCCAGGAACTTCACATACCTGATGGTGATTAATGAAGACCGCAAAGTTCCCAGTATCCTCAAAACCATGTTTTCGAGTATTGCATGACTTAATTCAGTTCTTTAATTCAAATGAAATGTTTCGTTGTGTAAAAAAAAAAACAGATAAGATGAATATGAAATTCAGTGAGTGTTTGATAATTATGATTATATCTTTGCAAACTTTGTCAGGGTATTGTATACAGTTTCCCATCACTTACTTAACTGTAACTTTAAGATGGTATGGTCCTTTGTCACCTGCCTGACGGGCCAACTGCGCATTTCAAAGTCAGCAGTGTTCGAATACGTAAGGAAATAAAGGTAAGTGTGGAAAAATGTCTACATTTTTCCTTCTGAACCATAACCTTATTTTGTTTACCAAAGGTGAGATGTGATAACATGTTCATATGGCATCTTTCTAAATTTCCCTTATCGGAATGTTACTCTGCAGGAATTTAATTGTCTCTTATTAAGGATCCTCTGGTTTTATCTGAGTCCAAAGACATAAAATGAGTTTGTTGAAGACTCAAAATTGTTCATGACTGAAAGAGTAAATGGTTCTGTGGCTAATTGACCTACTTGTCCTGAGGGAACCTGCCCCCCCTGCCCAGTGGAAGCTGGGATTGGCCCCAAAAGCCATCACCCTGCATGCATAATAGACAGTTAAAATTGTGCATGAATATCCCTGGGTACTTGAGTTATTGGATGCAGCAGCTGCATACTTTTTCTTATTCTCTCAGGTGTCTCAAAATCCACATTAATGTTGCTCGTTTATCTGCAGAGACGAGGTAAAGAGCCCAGCGAACACCATCCAGAGGTGATCCTGAACAACTTCACCACACGTCTTGGCCACAATATAGGACGTCTGTTCGCTGCTCTTTTCCCACAGGACCCTCAGTTTGTGGGTCGTCAGGTGGCCACCTTCCACAACCAGAGAGACTTCATCTTTTTCAGGTTTCATAGGTAAAGAATTCCACCTAAACTTATGGATGTCATTTTTTTCTTCCTTCCTAAAAACATATCTTCTAATTTTCTGTTCATGTAAATAACTGTCTATTTGAAAGGTACATCTTCAAGAATGAGAAGAAAGTTGGTATTCAGGAACTTGGACCTCGTTTCACACTAAAACTTCGCTCCCTTCAGAAGGGTACCTTCGACTCAAAGTTTGGTGAATACGAATGGGTCTTGAAGGTGAGTTTTTCTGCACTAAATTCCTTGGAATTACAGAAAGTCACTGTGGAACCTAGGGGTCAACGTCAAAAGTTTTCTTCATCAAACAGTGTTGTCAGCCTTGTTTATTTCAGGACTAGCCAGTCACTGTAAAATGAATGCAGTACACCCAATGTGTTGAATATATTTTTAAGTGAATTAAAAAAAAAAGTGTCTGGGTTTTCTAACAAATTCTAACTTATTTGTTTCCAGCGCCATGAGATGGAAACCTGCAGACGAAAGTTCCACCTTTGACAAAATCACCACCTCCTCTGTGATTCCAGAAGGATGCGTCCTGTTATACAGCTAACCACTATTTGTGGTTTTGCACAAATAGACTTTACAATGGACCTTCCAGATTATATCTACCATGCAAAGGATTTATATATCAAGTCTCCACAGCTCAGCTGAAGGTGGTTGACCCCCCCCCCCCCAAGCCAATGTGTCTATCAGCAGGGGAATACCAGAGATTGGGATTTTCCAATTAGTCGGTGTGAGTCTGAGGTGGGGCTCTGGTTTGAGCAGATGACAGAAGAAACCATTTCCTGCTGGCAGAGGGCTAACAGGTCAAGTGATGTCAACTGTACAATTGCTTTGTACATATTCAGACTTGCATCATTATTAAATCATTTAAATTTCCCTTGATAAAATAGCTGCAAGTGTTAAACTTGATAATGACATTTATTCATGAAATTGTGGGAGGGGGAAAATACAATTCAAAAGGCACATGTCTGATATGGTTAGTTACTTCTATGCAATTTAAGACATTTGTGTCAAATCAGCACCTGGATATGTTTTCTTAAGAAATAATACAAAGGTAAAAAACAAAACAAACATAAGTTAGTTGCTTGTTCCAAAAAATTCCTAACACTCCTGAGACGATTCCAGCAGGTCCCGCGGGCCTTGATCCGCTGTGAACACACAGAAATGTTGCAATTGAAGAAAAACGTGTGCCATTTTACACATCACAACTGTAACAGGACTTTGCCAGTGATGGCTAATATGAGAGAAAGCAAAAGTACCGTAAAAATAAAGCCATTTTTGTTAGGAGGGGGGGTGTCCCCAACAAAATTAGCATGCACGTCAGCAAATGCGATTGACCGAAAAAGAAACTTTATTGAGCTGTGATGGGAGTGGGTTCTCACAGAGGGGGGCGACGCTATAGGAAGGAGCAGACTTTGTGCGGTCTGAACGGGTTGTTGCTGGACGACATGCCGGTGAGCAGAGGGTCATGCTGGGCGTTCTGGAGGCAAAACTGCTGCAGGTCCGCTGCGGCCTGGGACACCTGTGGAAGAAAAGTTAAGATACGAAGGAAATGTTAACAGCCTCAAATGACGAACCTCCGCACCGGAACGGAAACGTCTAGTGCAAAGTGTCCCGTAAAGACGAAAAGCGACGGGCCGAGAGGAATCCCGAAAATGTTACACGCCCTGCCGCCGAACCGAGCTCCCTTCAACCGTTACCTTGACTCTGTTTATCCCGGCTTCCAGTCGCAGTTGCTGGACGATTTTCTTCATCGCCACGACGTTGGATGATCCCGACATTCCGTGATTAATTTTTGATTTTTTTTTCGTCAACTTTAGACTTAACACAGGCGAGGGTGTAACTTTAACACGCAACTTCCAGCTGGCGGCTAACCAAGCGGACTTTTTTTTCCTTTGACGCGTTTCCGGTTTAACGAGAGGAGCGTCCGTCCTTCGTTGCCTTCAATGACCGTCGGATTAACGAGTAACAAGTGCGACTGATCAATATTCTGGATAAAAACAAAAAGATGTTGGATATAACTTTTTCAAGCGCTGGGAAATAAGTTCTAAGCGGAAAGCTGTGAAATATATACCGCATTGCTTTCCAATTGCATGAGCTGTCGGTTCATGTATTGGTAAAATTGGTACGAAAGCGGCTTCTTTTCCAATAAAATGAACCTTTATCCCAGCTGCACTGCACACTGCCCATGGAGTGACGCAGATGAAAGTGATTTCAAATTGAAAAAAGACACCAAAAAATTCAGTAATGATTTGACCACTTGACGATTACTTGTCGTGTTCACGAATGCGACATGATATAGCAGTATTTGCGCCTCCTCGTGGTGAAATGTTACAAGCGGGTTGTTGATTAATGAAGTAATGCCTTATTATTTCATCAAGTTAATTGAATGTAAAGGCGGTAACAACTTAGTAATATGAGACGTCTGTCAACATGATTATTTGGAGAATACTCATCTTTTTCCTTTTCCTGGAGTTATTCTCATCATCAGCACTCGGGCAGCCAGTGCGATTTGCATGAAAAAGCCCTCCACCCTCAATTGACAGGGTTTTTATCACACGAGATTGTTACTCAGCAGACCTCGCCCAGACCACTGAGAGGACACAGCGAAGAAAAAAGGATAGCAAAAGGAGGCCAAGGATAACCTGCCAAGATCGGAAGAGCG